>SJYV01012149.1:1226175-1276125 GCA_006410875.1 Neotragus pygmaeus | reverse complement strand
AAGTACACCACCAACCAGAATACATCTAAGATTTCTAATAGTAACCCAACTGGGTTAAAGTTTCTCAGACTTGCTCACAGTGGAAAAACACCCTGTGCAGCCTCTAGGCTTAGAGAAGCTGTTACATAAAGCGGGCTGTAAAATAAACAGGAGCCTGAAGCTAAAATGGAGGGGGAGGAGGGTGGCGCGGGCGCAGAGAGCTGATACTTCTATATGTTCACTCCCAGTCTCTAGCCTCTTGTGCACTTCGGGAGACAGATGAAAAGCTTTAGGAAGAGAGAGGGAGTTCTTTAGTATTTTCCTGTATTTGTTCTATTTGTCGAAGGATACGGTCATTAAGAATCCACCAAAAAGGAACATAAATACAAAGTCTGCTGTCCGACCTCGGAAAGAGCCTTCTTCTAGCATTCGACAGTAACGATATCTTAGGTTCCAAGTTAAGAAAATGTTAAGTACACAAAAATGACGAAAGTGAAATTTAATGTATCACCTAAGTACATCTGGACTCCCGTTATTTGTGAGAAGTCAAGACTTTGTTTCTGTAAGAGTGTTCATGAGTGGTATTATTGTTACTTCTTTTTCCAGGCATTCTAGGCAATGGCTCTGTTTTACAAAAACCGTTCCTGATTGGGGAACGAAGCCAGATGCCACATAAACATGCTTCAAATCTGTATTGTCTTCCCATGTTCAGCCACACCACAATCTACACCATCCTTGCTTTTTCACAACCTAACTTGGTGGAAATCCCCATCAAGAAGCCTCATGTGATAATCTGTTTATTTTAAGGCCAGGTAGTTAAGCATTTCTATACTTCAGTCAACAAGGAGGCATTTCAATGAAAAAATTTAATTATTAGAAACTTACCAGAATGATGTATCATAGAGAAGACATGGGAATCCATCGCAGGGCAGGAAGCCTATTCCCCCTACAAGGCTCTTTGGCTACTGCAAATAAGCTGAACTGAAAATTCCCCCCTTCATCCAGGGGGTTGGGGCGCAGGAGAAATGCCCTGCCCGGTGGCCCCAATTACCATCTGACTATAGCAAAAGCCTTCCTCTCTTTCAACAAACTGGAACATGGTGAGCCTGGCAGACAAAACTCTCTTTCCAGCCGGCAGAACCAGCAACTGAGATCCAAGTAGATCTCAAGTTCTCCATCCCCCATGAACCCACTTCCAGGTTGGGCTTCATCACTTGGGACCCCTTGGTGTTATTTTGTACAAACACCTCAATTAAATCACTCTGGTCTCCCTTAATCAGATCTGTAAGTGGCGCATGGACAGAAATGTAAACATTTTATAATTAAATACCTCCCATTTGAATAAACAGTGAACTACAAACACCCTCAAAACATTACTAACTGACCAACTATTCTGTGTATCACTGAGCCAGTAGCCAGAAGTTACAGCTGAGATGGTAGCAAAAACAGCAGAGTTAATAGTTTCAAACTTATTACTGTATTTCCTAAGTAAAACTAAAGTTTTTATGCTAACCGCACTTAGTAAAGGATACAGAAAAATCATGTTAAATAAAAAATTGAATCCAACTGGCCCAAAAAACAAGAAATTGGTGATTAGCCTCCATATCTGTTAAAAAGAAAAAAAAAAAAAATCAAGAGAAAGACAGATTAAGTAAAACATACCAGGAAACATTTTCATATTAAGACAAGAGATAGTCTATGATTACAATGGTTGAAAGGCCACAAATAGGTGATTCTATTTTCTAAACTCAAAAGTGAGACACACAATCTGACCCTGAATTTTTGTGCCGCTTCAGTAAAAGTGTGAAAGATATCACTTGCCCCTGGAAAGTTCTAAGCCTGACAGGACAGAAAACTTGCAATTGTGATTTTATTAAAAAAAAAAAAAAAAACAAAACACAAAAATCAATACCATATGGTCAGGCAAATGATGGGAAAAGTGTGATGTCAAGACTAGGTTAATCTGCAGACTAGGAAACAGAGCTTTCATATATGTAGTATCACAATCTAATGAACAATCTCAAGATACCAAAGGAAATTACAGGATCTAACAGCAATTGTTTCTATATTAGCCATCAGAAACATCCAGAGTAAAGGGTAATTCTAAAGCAAATACTCGAGTACTAGCCTGAACAGATAGCCAACTCACTACAAGTAAAGATCTAATACTGTAATAATTAGTTTAACTAGTAGATATGCACTTATTTTCAAACCCTGATATACTCTTCCCCACCCAAATCATCCACACCTGCAATAAGAACAACTACTCTCAATGATAGAACATTTAACATTTAAAGTGTTTTAAAATATTATCTCATGTGATTTTAATTATCCTGTGAGATGAGGAGGCTGGCAATACCATTCCCATTTCACACATGATGTAACTAAGAGACTTGGATGATTTTTAAATGGCCTGCCTAACATCACACNATTTAACATTTAAAGTGTTTTAAAATATTATCTCATGTGATTTTAATTATCCTGTGAGATGAGGAGGCTGGCAATACCATTCCCATTTCACACATGATGTAACTAAGAGACTTGGATGATTTTTAAATGGCCTGCCTAACATCACACAGCTTGTATAGGGAGACTCTGAACTCAAACCGAGAACTCCTAATTTCATACATGGTGTGAAGAGCTTAATCACAGGCAAAATCAAGCCTTGTTTGTTTGGATGGAGCTAAAGCTCCCAGTGAAGGGCTTGTAAGTAGAGAAGGAAGAAGGCAGTGATAAGGGCTCACGGGACTCCTTTATGATCATTAAATTCTTAAGAATTGCTAACTATTACAGTTGAAACAACTCAGAATTGTTTACTGTATACTAATTGCATCCAGGATTGTAGAGTCTCAACCTTGTGAGACAGGCATATAAACAAGTGCAAGTATGAGATGAGATATAAAAAAAAGTATTTACAGATACTCTAGGGACACAAAGGAGGATGAATCTGAGAAGGCTACACAAAAACTGTATACTGAAAGACAAGCTGGAGCTTAATGGGTACAAAGTGAATGAAACACCTCTGAGACAGAGGGAACAGCAGGTGTAGAAACAGAATTACTGGCTTTTGGGTCTCTCTTACTTTGACTATGGCCAATATGATGATCCTAGAACAAAAAAATGCATCCCTCTTTAGCATTCTAATTACTGGAAAGGACCATCTCTCACTATAATCTAATAAACTGGCGTTTTCTTAGATGTCAGTCTTCGTGAGGATGATGTGATCCCTGGGAGATGGATTAGAGCATTCATTGAGTTTCTGAACTGGATCACAGGGATAACACCAAGGTGGTGACTATGCCACATGGTGCTGGATGGATTACATATGGACATCCTCTCTGACTCTCCCTGGACAACTAGCAGATCCAGTCTCCTCTCAATCTATAATACTAAATCTGATCCAGTGATTCCTAAATATAGAAACTGGACACATCAAAGCAAAACCATATAGGAACTTTGTAACATAGCCCTGGTGATTCTGATTTGGTATATGCTGAGGATCTTGAGAATCTCTTTAAAAGTTCCAGGCTGCAAAATCATTGCTTTGTACTCCCTCACTGCCCCCCAACACTTATAATCAAATATTCCCACTGAGTTATTTGAGATAGTATATGGCAGGATTAGCTACTAAAAAGTAAGAAAAACAAGTTTAAAAACTGCAACATTAAATGGCAGTTGTGATGGGCCACTTACTTGAAAGTGTTTAAAGATTAATTCAGGATTGAAGTACAACTGAAAAGGTGTGATCAGTTCCAACTGCTGAAATAGAAAAACAACTTCTTCAAGCAAGTCAGTCAAGAAACAAAATATCATTTACTACAAAAGACTAGTAGTTCTGGCAATTTCCCACTCTCAGTCACTTAGAATGACTTATTTAAGGTTTACTTCTTAAGCTGGAGGAAGGTTGGTAAAGAGTTCTCTAGAACTGGCACAATTCTTTGCATTCCCCAATACCTAACACAAAATAAAAGTCTGTTGTTTCAATAGCTGAGGCTGATGTGAAGGTATGGCAGGCAGGTGGTAATGTCTTAGATTCAGGGCAAGTAAGACCAGCTGCTAGGATTACGCCCAAAACACGGGCACCACCTAAAACAACTGTGTGAAGCAACACAATTCACTCGAACCAAGACTCGATACCCTGCCACTGTGAGGGCTGAGTACTTCCAGCCAACCTCTATAACAGCCTCTTTATTTCAAGACTTCTCCCGCTCAACAACTTTCATCTTTCTATCTTCAACGTCTACGTTTCTCCACTAAGCGGACCTTCCTCCCAGTAGTCACAAAGGATCATTTTGTGGATCTGAGAACACCATCAGAGTTCTCAGACACGTTTCCTGGGTGGGCGGCTCCCGCAGCCCTGACTTGGTACAGGTCCTGCCTTTATGTCTCAGAAACTGACCCGCAGTCCTGATCCTCCACCCCTTATGGAACGGCACCTCTTTTTCTGGGATCACTGGATAGTACTTACGGGGCGATTCTGAACCCCAGAGTGAGCCTTCTACGCCTCCACCCACCCTTGAGACCAACCCCTCTGAGCTTCCCCGAGGCCCAAACCCGTTTCCCGAGGACCCGGGCATATCCAGTACAACTCATGAGAAGCTGGCGCTGCAGCTGCTCACCACAGCGGCGGTGGTGAGGACGCAGGCGGTGGTGTAGGCACGGCTGACCGGTGGGATCTGCAGGTACTCCAGCCGGAGGCTCTGGTACGCCATCTTCCCCACCGCCGCCGGCCCCCCCAACCCCCACTTTCCCTTCCGCCAGTCCATCCCAGCGGCGGGGCGGGATCAGGGCGGAACCAGAGAGGGGCCCTCCCCGTTACGCTGCTATCCAATCAGCGCTGATCAACTGTCCAGCCGCCAACCGCTAGAGCCCGAAGAAAAGCACATCCGCCAATCACGAGATGCGTTTCCGCGGCGGCCCAGCCTAGCTTCTCCACCCACCAACGTCTCGGGGAAGGGAGTGAATACCGATTCCTTCTGCCAATCCTCGCCGGCCACAGCTAGCTTTCCCGCCCGGCCCCTTCCGTCACCAATCTAGGTGGCCCCCTCCCCGGACANAACATGAAAGAAAATGAACAGGAACACATTTAATGAATGACTCCACATATGTGTGTGTGTGTGTGTGTATTCAGCTATACATGTACTTATTCTTTTTCAGATTCTTTTCCCTTATAGGTTGTTACAAAATACTGGGTAGAGTTTACTGTGCTATACAGTAGGTTCTTGTTGGTTATTTATTTTATATACAATAGCTTGTATATGTTAATTTCAAGCTCTTAATTTGTCCCTCCCCTACCCCTTTCCCCTTTGGTTTAACCATAATTTTGTTTTCCATGTCTGTGTGTCNATCCCACATCCCCCATCGTGTGGCCAAAAAAAATAAGGGATGGGGTTGTATGAATGGGAAACAATGGGACCACATGTTTAGAACACTAGGCCATGTACTGGGATTCAGTGCTTAGTATCAAAGATCCAGTATCCAAGATTGTAAACTGGAAAGAAAAGAATGGTACATATTGTACCTTGGAGACTTAATTTTGGAGAACAGTCCCTTTTATTGGGGGTAAATTATTGTAGTAAACTGGCTGCACAGTGCAGGCTGATGTTGGGAAATGGTAGGTGTTACACTTTTGGTACTGAAATAAAAGGTCCAGATATTAAGGCAGGTAGTGATATGGGATTCTGGGAAAATAGAACTGGGAAATGACAAGATCTGCTGTCAGCACTGAGCTTATAAAGGTACAAGCTGGTGACTTGGGGCAAATTCTAGAGCTCAGTGGGGGGGGAGTTTCGGGGGGCTTCCCTTGTGGCTTAGTTGGTAAAGAATCCTCCTNTGACAAGATCTGCTGTCAGCACTGAGCTTATAAAGGTACAAGCTGGTGACTTGGGGCAAATTCTAGAGCTCAGTGGGGGGGGAGTTTCGGGGGGCTTCCCTTGTGGCTTAGTTGGTAAAGAATCCTCCTGCAATGAGAGAAACCTGGGTTTGATCCCTGGGTTGGGAAGATCCCCTGAGGAAGGGAAAGGCTACCCACTCCATTATTCTGGCCTGGGGAATTCAGTCCATGGAGTTGCAAAGAGTCGAACAAGAATGAGCAATTTTCTTTTTATAGCTATTTAGCGAAGAAGGCAATGGCAACCCACTCCAGTACTCTTGCCTGGAGGATCCCATGGATGGAGGAGCCTGGTGGGCTGCAGTCCATGGGGTCGCTAAGAGTTGGACATGACTGAGGGACTTCACTTTCAGTTTTGTGCATTGGAGAAGGAAATGGCAACCCACTACAGTATTCTTTCCTGGAGAATCTCAGGGACGATGGCTGCTGTCTATGGGGTCGCACAGAGTCGGACACGACTGAAGCGACTTAGCAGCAGCAGTGGAGAGAGACGCTGTATCTTGGAATGCTGGGTAATGGGATGAAATTGGTTTTGGAGGGACAGTAGGGACATGAAGATTATGGGATGAAATCTGAAGCGGAATAGGAAGCTTGGTGGGTGAATAAAGGACAGAAATAGAGGAGACTGAAAAAGAATTTATTCTATCAGAGGTATCACAATTGCAGACATTTCCAAGTAAAGTATACGCTGTAGTAGAGAGCTATGTTTTGACATTAAACATTCATGAGAAAACAGAGACGGCATGTGGGTAAATAACCTGTCAAAGTGGGTTTTGGTATTAGGCCTTTGGGGTATGAGATGACAAACCCTTAGAGGTTGGGTGATTTCCTAGCGCAAATCCTCGTCAATCAGAAATCTCAATCCCTTTTGCGAGGCTCTGGAAGGGCTCCGGGCCAGATAAGCAACCCTCACCCCCGCAATTCCTAAAGACACAAAGGCAATCCTCTCTTGGACCCCTAGCCTCATTCCGCGCGGCGCCGCGCGCAAGCTATGGACCCGCGCGTCCCTGGAGGTCTGCAGCCTTTGGTCCCAAGCGTCCAGGACACGACGAGACCGTGACTTCTTGGCAGAACAGCTCCTTCGGCCTTGTTTCCGCTCGGTCCCGACATCGATAGCGTCATCAAAGCCTAAGGCAGGGAAAACGCAGTACCGGTGAGCTCAAGTCTCTGGGGAGGTGGCGCGCTACCCCGACAAACGCCACTCACTGGGTACTGCGCGCTCAGGTCCGCCAGGCCCCACGCGCCGGGCTCTGTCTGCGCCAGTTCGGGGTGGGGTGCGGGGCACAGCTGGCTCCTGGGAGGGGGAGTCGGCCGATGCATCACAGAGCTCCGGCCCAGCCCAGGCCAGGGCGCCGACCCTCCCCTCTGGGCCCTCTCTAGAAAGCTGCGGACCCGGGTCGGCTCATCCCTTAAAAAACAGAAGGTTGGACTCGCTGTACGCGCCCCAGACATAAACGACAGATTCCCTCTGTGTGTCCCCACCTCACACAGCGGTAGGGTCCAGAGACATTATCCTCATTATAAATGGGGATCCATCTCACCGCGAAGATTCTAAACGTTGGAGTCTGACTGTGTTCCCGTCCCCTCGTCCCCAGGTGCTTATTTCATTAGCGACAGCTGCTTTGGATGTTTCTATTGATGGACAGTTAGACAAAGGTGGTGACAAGCAGAGAAGAAAAGACACAAGCGTCAAAAGCTAGACGAAGGCGGTGCGGAGCGTCTCCAGGCACAAAATGCTGAACATTTCCTTTCCCTTCCCTCCCGCCTCAGTCCTGCGCGCATCCCGTCCCGCCCGCGCCAATCAGGCAAGCTGTAAATGGATATAGGTAAAGATGCAGGAGGTGATGGAGAAGGCGATGGCCGCGTAGATAAAGATGGAGAGGTGCGGAAAATGGTCGAGATAGCAGCCTTCGTCCAATGGAGGGGCCTCTTCCTGGCGCTGGGGGCGCGCCGCGCCCTTGGGGGGCTGCCCCGGGCGGGCCCCCTGCGCCTTCCCGCCAGCGCGCCGACCCGCCTTCCTGCCCCCGGCCCACGCCGACTTGGGCCCACGGACAGCGGGGGGCTCTTCCGGAGGAGCCTTGTCAAACAGGCCTTCGGAGTCAGAGTCGGGGTCCGGGCGAAGCTGCTCGGGGTCCCAGGGTTTGCGCTGAAAGAGTTGGTCAGCCATTGGCGAGGAATGCGGGGAGACGGGAATGTGGGCTCTGAGTGGTCCGGTCCTGGCAAGGTCTAGGCGCAGTGGGCGGCGACGGCTCGGCTGCGGCTGTATTTCAACCACCCGGGTGGGGGCGGAGCCGGGGGCCTCTGCAGGGTCTGCGCCACGTCTGTCTCAGTCGTGGAACCACTTGTTTCTGGCTCGCGCTTCAGCTCCCAGCCTGTTGCAGAGGTTGGCTGTCCGGGTTCAACCTCCAGGATGCTCCAGGGCTGGCGCCTCAGGAGTCTCTGTGTAACCTGTCTTGTTTCCATGGCAAAGTGACCCGGGGGTGGAGGGTGGGGGTGATGCAGGAAGCCGGTGGGGGTGCGAGCTGCTAACTGGGACCCAGGAGGGAGAAAAGGGGACTCGGGGCCGAAGAGGCTGAAATGCAGGATCCCAGTTCCACGCGGGGCTCCCTGGGAGTTTATTTCTCCTTTCAAAAGAAATATTATGTGATCTTTTAAAATTAAAACATTTAATACATAAAGAAATGAATACATAATCTTTGTAGAAAACGCAAAAGTTCGAAAACACTATTGCAAAAAGAGTAACAAAACAAAGTCTCCCACAGTCTCAAGCCCAGAGGTAGTACAGTCAGCAGTGGTGGCGCTTTTCTTCCTGCCCCTCACCCACGAAGGCAGTATCCCAACCTTTTGGGCGTATCACATATGATTAGAAGATTAGGAATACTTCCAAAGATTGCCTGAACTGAGCAGCCCAGTCCCCCACTGCCACCCCTACCCAGGGTCCTCTTGGCATCTGCAAGACTCTTCCATGGGTTACACTGATCTACCACAGATGGCTGAGTACCATCTTCTGGCATGTCTATTGCACCCACCTTTCCAAAGCTGGTTGGTGTTCCCTTGTGGAATTGGGAAAAGCAGCCACTAGGAGTTACTTGGGTCCTAGTGGTTGGAAGGGGTACATGGCAGGCCCTGCCAGTTGCTGCAGACCCTACTCTGCTGTTAGGGACTCATTCCCTCTTGCAACTGAAAGGCCCAGGGGAACCAGAACTAGCATGCTGAAACAATGTCATCAGGGTGCTATCTCTCTCCATCTCACAGAGCTTTCATGGACTTCTTGTGGGGCCGGAGTCTACCACATAGTGCACAGTGGTAGGTACTCAGATAAAATTTGTTGAATGAATGAATCGCAGTGAATGAATGGTGGTTGGCAGCAGCAGGTTCACAGTCTCACAGTTTAGCAAGTCTAGCTGAAAGAGCACCTAGTTGGCTAGAGGTGGAGTATATGGGACCGTTGTTGGGAATGTAAAATGGTGCAGCAACTTTGGAAAACAGTCTGGTAAACTGCATGAAAAGTTCAGCCATTCACTTACCATACAACCTGGGAATTAATTCCACCCCAAGTTTTCTATCCAACAGAAATGAAAGCATATGTCTGTGTAGAGACTATATGAATGTCCATAGCAGTGCTATTGGTAATAGCCCCAAACTGGGAACAATCCAAATGTCAATCAAATGGTGAATAAACAAAATGTTGACTATCTATGCAATCAGATAATATTTAGCAATAAAAAGGAGTGAACTACTGAAACATGCTACAATGTGGATGAACCTCAAAAACATTATAATAAGTGAAAAAAACCAGATGAACATGGACACAGATTGTATGACACATTTAAATGAAATATCCAGAAAACAAAAATGAGATATCACCTCAACACCTGTCAGAATGGCTATGTTGGCCAGGATGTAGAAAAAAGGGAACTCTAGCAGTAGTTTAGCAAGACAGAAAGTCATGAGGATATTCATGTGCTTTGATACAATCATCTCACCGCTTCATATTGATTTCAAGTCAACAGTCTAAAGGGTAAAGAAAAGCTTTCGGCAGAAAGATTCATACTGTTTACCATGGCAAAGAAGCTGGAGCAAACTCAATGTTGGAACAAGAGGAGAATACTTAATTAAATGATGATGTGTATACTGAAGCCATAAAATTAAAAGACACTTGCTCCTTGGAAGAAAAACTATGACAAACCTAGACAGCGTATTAAAAAGCAGAGACATCATTTTGCTGACAAAGGTCCGTATAGTCAAAGCTATGGTTTTTCCATTAACCATGTACAGATGTGAGAGTTGGACCATAAAGAAGGCTAAGTGTGGAAAAATTGATGCTTTTGAATTGTGATGCTGGAGAAGACTCTTGAGAGTCCCTTGGACAGCAAGGAGATCAAACCAGTCAATCCTAAAGGAAATCAACCCTGAATATTCATTGGAAGGACTGAGGATAAAGCTCCATTACTTTGGCCACCTGATGCAAACAATCTACTTATTAGAAAAGACCCTGATGCTGGGAAAGATTCAGGGCAGCAAGAGAAGGAGACGATAGAGGATGAGATGGTTGGATGGTACCATTGACACAATGGACATGAGTTGGAGCAGACTCCGGGAGACAGTGAAGGACAGGGAAGCCTGGCATGCTGCAGTCCATGGGGTTGCAAAGAGCTGGACATGAATTAATAACTGAACAACAACAGTCCACTGCATGATATCACACAGAGGCATCAGAGAGATTATTCTCAAAACTCTCAAGTAGCTTGAGGGGTGCTTGTCATGCTCTAAATCAGTCAGAAAAGCAAGATTTAAAACCACATATGCTAGGATGACAAGATGAAAATGTATTCCTGCAGAGAAAGGTTAGAACAGGAAGAGTAAAGATGTTCATTTTTGAATTGTTTGGATGGTGAGATCATAGGGCAGTTTCTAATTTTTCCAGACTTTGTTTACCATTGTTTTACTATTTTTTTGTGCAACAAAAGCAATTAATAGATGAGAAAATCTAAAAATGGGCCCAATTGCCACTTGTCGGATTAACAATATCCTGCAATATTCTGATTGGTGCCCATGCAGACTAAGGACAGTACCCAAGTGTCTGGATGGCCCCACATTGCCTAGCAACCACATGCTCAACAGTGGTTGCTAGGAAACCAGGGACAGAGACAGGACTCTTGACTAATACCCAGTGTCCATCGCGCTGCAAGCCTCTTCCCCTTGTTACTGAAAGCTTGGCCTCTCTGTACACCAGTGCCAAATAAAATCTCAGAGACTGAGTTTTGGGTGATGTAGAAAAGGATAGCTTTATAGCTCTGCCAGGCAAATGAGGACACATCAGCTTTGCCTCGAAATACTATGTGTCCCGACCTGGGAGGATTTGATGAGGGGTTTCATAAGACAGTCACAAACCCTCTGTGTGTGTGTGTGTGTGTGTGTGTGTGTGTGTGTGACCTGGGAGGATTTGACGAGGGGTTTCATAAGACAGTCACAAACCCTGTGTGTGTGTGTGTGTGTGTGTGTGTATGCGTTCTTAAAGAAAAAGATTATTCATGACAGTTGTTCAAATAGTAAGGCAGACTTTATTGAGAACTACTGTGATAGATGGACTTCCCAGGTGGCTCAGTGGTAAAGAAACTGCCTGCCAAGCAGGAGACGTGGGTTTGATCCCTGGCACGGGGAGATCCCCTGGAGAAGGAAATGGCAATCCGCTCCAATATTCTTGCCTGGAAAATCCCATGGACAGAGGAGCCTGGCTGGCTATAGTCCATGAGGTTGCAAAAGTGTTGAAGTCAACTTAGTGACTAAATAACAACAACATTGTGGTAGGTATAGGAACTTCTGTGATAGCGTTTGGCAGCAGAGGGGAGAGATTGGGCTCGGCTCTGAATACAAGGAAAAGTTGGGGGTTTATAGCCAAGGACAGAGTGGGCTGGCTGGGAGATGGGGGGGGGTGGTAGTGGTGCTGGTGGTGTGTTTGTCAGTGGAAACCTACTGGGAGAGTTGGGTAATTCTTTGCCAACAGGATTGTTGCTGAAGGCAGGCCAGAGTGATCAGATATTATGTGGAGGATGAGGAATTTAATCAGGTATCAAGGGTGGGCAATTCTGGATAAACTAAGTAAGGTTCTAACTAAACCTGAACAATGCAAAAAAAAAAAACTGACACAGAATCCCAAGAGTCAAGGCCCAGTTGGGAAGAAGATTCAGAAGAGCCTAAGCGAAGTTCGGTCCAGGAAAGATTTTGTCAGTGGGTCCATAAACATATATATGATTACAGAGATAGGGCTTCCCAGGTGGCTCAGTGGTAAAGAACCCGCCTGCCAACGCAGGAGACGCAGGATGTGTGCGTTCATTCCGTGGGTTGGGAAGATCCCCTGGAGTAGGAAATGACAACCCACTCCGGTATTCTTGCCTGGGAAATCCCGTGGACAGAGGAGCTGGGTGGGCTACAGCCCATGGGGTCACGAAAGGGTCGGACACAACTCCTCGACTAAACGCCAAACAGCAGAGATAGGAAAAAGGTGCGAAAGGAGATACCTAAGGCTGCTCTCAGAATTCTCCATTTCTAGGGTACCAAGCGGTGGCAGTACTACCAACAGCAAGGATGTCTGTGGGCAAAGGGCTGACTCACATGTCACCTCCTCAGGAAAGTCCTTCATGAATGTCGCCTCCCCCTGAGCATTCTAGAGTTGTATGCTGTTCCCTCACCCCCAACTATCACCCTCTCCGATTTTTGTTTTCTTAAAAGTACCTACGGGTATGTGAAATTCTCTTCTAAATGAATCTGTTTACCCCATTTCTGGCTGTGCTGGGTCCTCCTAGCTATTCTCAGGGTTTCTCTGGTTGCAGCAAGCAGGGGCTGCTCTCTAGGTGGAGTGCTCTGGCTTCTCTGGTTGCGGGGCACAGGTTCTAGGCATAGGGGCCTCAGTAGCTGTGGCTTACAGGCTTAGTCGCTCCGAGGCATGTGGAATCTTCCACAAACAATGACTGAACCCAGATCCCCTGTATTGGTGGGCAGACTCTTATCTATCTATTCACTCTATCACCAGGGAAGTCCAAAATGGATTTTATGATTTCTAGGAATATTTCCTTACCACTGGAATATAAATTGCTCACCTAGAACATCCTCGGGCACAATGAAGGTGAGGTTTGTTGACTGACTGACAGTTGTTCACTGACTCCACAGCTGTGGACTCACTCATCAGTCCATGCCATCCTCAACCGTTTCAGGTAAGTATCATTATCCCCCTTTAACAGACCCAACAACTGAAGTTCACAGCGGTTTAGACTTTGCCAGGACCACATCTAGTGGGTGAAGCCAGGATTTGGTTCCCAGCTCACTGGCTTTCCCTCAGTACCCCAACTGTTGGCGATTAGGATTTGGATCCAAAGTAGTCAAGCATCTTTCCCCCAGTTCCGGACCTGCCTTTGTTTCCGGCCATTCTCCTCCCCCAAGACCCGCCCCTCTTTTCAGTTGGCTGCCATGAAGATGGCTCCTGATTTGGGAATAGGCCCCGGTAGGGCCTCCAGGAACCAGAGACGCAATGGACTGGAAGGGAGGAAAGTGAGTAGGGGAGCCCCGTGGGAGAGGGCAGAGCAGGCAGACCCTTCCTCACACACCCTCACCCCTGACCTCCGCCTCCTCTCCCTGCGGTCCCCGAGCCCGGGTCTTGGCCCGGAGCACACCCCGTGGTGGCGCTGCACCTGGGCTTTTCCCACCTTTAGTCTGCAGAGGTTATGGGGTTGCCACCCTCCTAGCTAGGGAGAAAACTCAGCTGGATGTGCCCCCAGGAGGCTTCTCGCCAGAGGCCTGAGCTTCTCCAAGAGCTTGTGGGAAGACCGCGTGGCCTGGGCACCTTTGTATCCTGGGGCCGCCCTATCCCCAGCTGTGGTCTCTGCTTCCTCTCAATCATTCTGGAACTCATGCACACTTCAGCTCTTCGAGGCCTTGGGGCCAGTTGGGAGCGGAAAGAAAGGGCGGGGGTGAGTGAAAATAGAGGGCTTGTGTTTTGGAGTGTTTGATACTCTGTCATCTCGTGGTTTGGGGGAATGGTGTGTATAGTGTGCGCACCCTCTGTCTGACCTTTGTTATCTGTTCTCCCTGTAGAAACGAACAACCCATGACTGACAGCTGACATCAACCAGAAGTTGTGGTTTGCACCGTGACATTTCCCCTGACTTTATTTGGGAGTTGTTGCCGAGTCACTTTCTGCGCTCAAATATTCTGTGATTTGGGGAGACATCTCTGCATTATCCCATAAGTTTGCTGGTCTGTGTGGAACGGGATGTCCCGGGAGTGGGACTGTAGCCCTCCAGCCACTGCCTTTGAGGAGGGGTTGCCTTGGAGCCTTGGGGGTAAACCTCCCTCTTCATGGCCCCTTTGATGAGTGGGCCTGGGGTTGTGGGTTTGGGGGAGCCTGGAAAGTAGAGACACCCTCAGTTGCACCTTCTGCATGTGGGAGCCTCTGCGTCCCTTTCTGTTCTTGGCCTGTCTATAGGTTGGTGGGTGGGCTCGAGTTCTCCTGGGAATCAACCCTAGGAGGGCCCTAAGGGGAGTGTGGGTACCCCAGCCCTGGCTGAACAAGTGAAAAACCAACCTGTTTTTGTTCCTGTTCACAAGCCATTCAAAACCCAAATTTGTCTGTCTCCAGCCAGACGCCCCCAGGCCCACGTTCTCTCTGCTCCTCTCTGCATCTGGAGAGCGCAGGGAGGACTCTGGGCTTGGCAGCTGTGGCCAGCGGACCAGGCTCTTGGGCTAGGCTGCTACAAGGTCTGTAGAAGTCCTGCCAGCTCCAGATGGACATTCTCTGAGATGCTGTCGTTTCACCTGGACAGCTGGTCCATGAAAGCCAAGGCAGGCTGTCTGGGTTCCTGTGTGGCTTTCCTGGGCAGGGCAAGGTAATGCCCAGCAAAGGCATCATCATCAAAGTTTTCTTTAGGCCTAGAAGGCAACTCAGATGGTAACTTGTTTCCCGATAAACAACAGACCCAGGTGCTCTCAGGCAGAGCCAGGACTCACAGCCCAGCTTGTCAGGAGCCTGACCTGGTCTCTTCACTGCCCCACTTCTCCCAGAGTTCCATGATTAGGTGAGGATGGGTCTCCTTCAGGGCTTGGTAGAGGCGATCTTTGCAGGCCCAGTCCCAGGATTGGCTGAAACCAAACAGCTTCCGCATCTGGCCTGGTGCAGTGGCCTCCGCCCGCACCCCCTCATACTGTTCTTCGCTCAGCACCAGTCCGTGCAGCTTGTCCAGGACAGGGTCCACGGATGTCACTCGAGCCACCAGCTGCTCCCGATATCGGTCCACAAAGTGCCTCAATCTCAGGGCAGCTGGGGAGTCAGGTGAGGCTGGAAACAAACAAAGAAAGGCTCGTACCACTGCCCCTTCCTCTGACCCTCCATCTCTACTTCTCTTCGCTCAGCTCATCTGCATCCCTGGCTTCCTTCTGCCCTGTAAAGGCATTTGACCACCAGAAAGCCACTTTTGCCCTCCCTCACATCAGCATCTGGCCATTCTGCTTGAGCTTGGGGTGGGGTTCTTGGTGGAGGGATTTGAAGGTGGTTTGGTGGGAGGTGCCAAGGCCCCCATGGGCAGGAGTAAGGGGCCTGGGGCACACAGAACTCTCCAAGGCCTGACTGCTTGTGAGGTTTACATTGAGAGACTCATACCTTCTTCTCTTCCCAACTCTCCAGGACCTGAAAGTACACCCCAGAATTGCCACTAGCTCATGTGGTTTCTAACAGCTGTTACTGACCTCTGAGGCCTGGAGGGACCAGAGTAACTGCCCGTCTGAGATCTCCTGGAGGGAAGCAGAGATGAAGAAACATCTGTAACAGTGCTGGTTATTTACACACATGATACTCTTCTAAACTCCTACCTACTTCTGAGATTCTCTCATTCTGAGAACACACTATGGATAAATTCTGATAGAATCTGGAGTAATGGCTGGAAGGGCCTTTAGAGATTATTCAGGTGCATCCCTTCTTTATGCATATGGGGAAACTGAGGCCCAGAGGCCATGACTAGAAAGAGGGTGGAAGAGAGATAGGAGGCATCCAAGTGAACAACAGCAGTTTCTCTCAGCATCCCAGACACGGTTTATCCAGTGTTGTCCTGAAGGGAACCCTGATAGAGAACTAACCAGGGTTTAGATAGCTTAAACTATCTAAGATGTCCTTAAATAGTTTAAGGATGTCTTAAACTTAAACTATCTCCTTGCCCATGTTTGGCCTTCTAGATTCACACAGATAAATCTGTTCTGAATTTTGATGTCAGAAGATCAGGGACTTCCCTGGTGGTCTAGTGGCTAGGACTGTGTGCTCCCAATACAGAGGGCCTGGGTTCAATCCCTGCTTGGGGAACAAGATCCCACCTGCTGCAACTAAGGGTTCATGTACCACAACTAAAAATTTGCAATGCTGCAACTGAGACTGGCCCAGCCAAATAAATAAATAACTTAAAAAAAAAAAAAAGGAATCAGGAAAACCTTAGCACTTGGGAGTAATGGGATAATTTCAATAGCAAAACAACAGAACTAAGGGGCTTAGACAGTTACTTGCATAAGGCAAGGAAGGGGCTATTTACAGCAGCTCCCGTGGACAAGCCCTGAAAGTTTGAGCAGACTCAGATTCCCTGTGACCTGATGGTCTGTGCAGGTGGGCAAAAGACAGGGGAGCTCCAGCTGTGGCTCCAGGAGCATTGGGTTCATCTGGAGAGTGGAGGAGGGTATTCCACATCCTCCCCGAAGACTGGACACTTAGGGAGTCCATCCTGGCTCATCTGTAAATGGTAACATCTACCAGGAAGGTGTCTAGATGGCAAAGAATTTAAAAACCAAAATACAAGAGGAATGATGGGAGGAAGTAGAGATATTTAACTTGCATAAGAGGAGACTTAGGGGAGGCTTTGATCCTAGTCTTCAAGTATCTCTTCTTGAAGAGATACTCTTCTTGATACTTTCTCCTGGGCTCTCCCAGGAGAAACAGATTAGAAATAGAAAAAGATCTGTCAGTTCCAAGGGACAGAGTCAAGATAGGGAAGGATGTTGGCTTAATACGAGGAAGAAGAAGAATATTGCTGCTGTTTACTAGGGTCTTTCCTTTATTATTTCCAGCTCAGATGGTAAAGAATCCACCTGCAAATGCAGGAGACCCAGGTTCGACCCCTGGGTTGGGAAGATCCCCTGGAGAAGAGAGTGGCTACCCGCTCCAGTATTCTTGCCTGGAGAATTCCATGAACAGAGGAGTCTGGTGGGCTACAGTCCATGGAGTCACAGAGTTGGACAGGACTGACTGACCAGCACTTTCACTTTTTACCAGGGACCACAGCATGAGACATGAACATACCTCATTTTATTTAATCTTTCCAACAATTCCACAGGTTAGGCATTGTGATCCTCACTTACAGATGAGGAACCCAAGTTCAAATGAACTAGGTAATTTTCTTAAGATGACCCAGCAAGTAAGGGCCCTAGCTAGGGCTGGTGAGTTCTCCACCTGTGTCTGCACCCAAGCTGGGACCACGTAAAGTCCATTCTCCTTCTACCACACTGTGATGCCTGTGCAGCTCGGGATGGAATGTGACCAACAACTGACAAAGGCTGTTTGTCCTAGGAAGGACAGTCCAGGAGATTTTGTTTCTTGGGGGTGTTGGTGTTGGATTAACAGACTGTAAAGTTTCTTCTGTTCCTGAGAGTTCAATATTTGGATTTCCTTTTGCTTGCCTTGGCAATAACTGAATGATCCTGGTTAGAGTATCTGATATTGCCAGAACTGGCCTAATCCACACAACCATCTAGCAGTTACACTTTTTTTTGGCCACATGGCATGTGGGTTCTTAGTTCCCAAACCGGGGATTGAACTTGTGCCCCCTGCAGTGGAAGTTTGGAGTCTTAACCACTGGACCACTAGGGAGTCCCCTAGTTCTTTCATCTACTTTCCAAGCTCTCATGCTGCTGCTGCTGCTAAGTCGCTTCAGTTGTTTCCGACTCTGTGCGACCCCATAGACGGCAGCCCACCAGGCTCCCCCGTCCCTGGGATTCTCCAGGCAAGAACACTGGAGTGGGTTACCATTTCCTTCTCCAATGCATGAAAGTGAAAAGTGAAAGTGAAGTCGCTCAGCTGTGTCCGACTCTTAGCGATGCCATGGACTGCAGCCTACCAGGCTCCTCCGTCCATGTGATTTTCCAGGCAAGAGTACTGGAGTGGGGTGCCATTGCCTTCTCCGAAGCTCTCATGAGAAACTTCCAAAACCCTTGTGGGTATCAAAGTCTATTCAAGGGCAGAGTGGACACACATGGTGCAAGAGAAAGCACAGGGCTTACAGTCAGGTTAACCTGAGTTCCGAAGAATTGATGCTTTCAGACCTGTAGTGTTGGAGAAGACTGTTGAGACTCCCTTGGACTGCAAAGAGATCAAACAAACAGTCCATCCTAAAGGAAATCAGTCCTGAATATTCATTGGAAGGACTGATGCTGAAGCAGAAGCTCCAATACTTTGGCCACCTGATGCAAAGTACTGACTCATTGGAAAAGACCCTGAGGCTGGGAAAGATTGAAGGCAGGAGGAGAAGGGGATGACAGGGGATGAGATGGTTGGATGGCATCACCAACTCAATGGACGTGAGTATGAGCAAGCTCCGGGAGTTGGTGATGGACAGGGAAGCCTGGCGTGCTGTAGTCCATGGGATTGCAAAGAGCTGGGCAAGACTGAGTGACTGAACTGAACTGAACCCGAGTTCCAATTCTGCTCCTATCAGTTGTTGTCACTAGGAAAAGGCACAGAACTCCCCTGGACTATTTCTTTTCATCAGCAAGTTGTGATAATACAAATTCTCTCACACACACACACACACACACACACACACACACACACACTCACTCACACACTCTTTGACTTTCTCTTGTCCCACCTCTGTGCTCCCTGGACTTGACTTTACCTGGCTTCACCAAGGCTTCCCACACCACAGTCCCATCTTTCTTGCTGCTTATTTGCAACCTGATCCCTGACCTCAAATGGCGAACGTAGAACTCAGAGAACAGCTGAGATTCTCCGGGGCTCCGATAGCAGAGCTCCAATTCCTGCAGAAAGAGAGAGAATCACTGAGTGAGAAGCCACCTTTCAGCCTGCTAGTAAGATCTTTCCCCACCTGATACCTCACTTGGCCCTGCTTAACCTCACTTGGCCCTGTTCAACTCTGACCATCTCCTGGACTGATGTCAATCTTTAGACCCTGTTTTTTTCTTTCTTTTTAAAATCTTTATTTATTTTTGGCTGCACTGGGTCTTTGTTGTTGCCCAAAGGCTTTCTCTAGATGTGGAGAGTGGGGGCTAGTTCCCTGACTAGGGATTGAACCTGGGCCCCCAGCACTGGGAGTGTGGAGTCTCTTTTTGGTGGGGGGTGAGTTGGGGAGTATGGAATCTTAACCACTAGACTGCCAGGGAAGTCCCTGATGGCTTTAATTGGAGGTCATTGTCACTCTATAGCCCAACTCTTCTCAATGCTGCCCCCATCCCGACTGTGACCCTCCCCAAATTCCTGTTTCCTACCCTTTGAAGCATTCCTGCTCATCCTAAATCTCACTTGCTGTCTGTGTCGTGCTTAGTCACTCAGTGGTGTCCAACTCTGTGACGCCATGAACTATAGGGCACCAGTTCCTCTGTCCATGGGGATTCCCCAGGAGTCAAACTGGGGTCTCCTGCATTGCAGGCAAATTCTTTACCAGCTGAGCTGCCAAGGAAGCCCCACTTGCTGTTTGCCCAACCCCAGTTCATCTGGTCCCTGGGAAAGCTCTGAGACCCACTCACAGGTATTTCCAAGCAAGACCTCTGACCCCAGTGAAGGCTGACCACCTGGGCTGCTCACCTCAGGCAGTATTTCCAGCTTCTCTGAACCAGACACAATGTAGCGGGAGCCCATGTGGAGCGGGGTCAGCGGGGGTGGCTTGGGGATTCGCACAAACTGGAACTTCTCTTCTTCATCGTCTATGGCCTGAGGAGTACAGAACAAGGATCAAAGCAGATATGTCTGGACCCTGACTGAGTCTGCCTACAGAACCTGGTCTGAACAAAGTGAGATGATGTTTCTGTGTGTTTGTGTGGGTGATGGCGGCTGTCCCACCCCTGCTGACTTTCCACCCCCTCACCCATGCTTGGCCTCTGCTGTGCTCAGGGTGAGAACTGAGGCGATGTTGGAGAAGACATGGTAACAGGGAAAAGAGACAGTTCTAAGCTCCAATACTTTGGCCACCTGATGCGAAGAGCCAACTTACTGCAAAAGACCCTGATGCTGGGAAGGATTAAGGGCAGGAGGAGAAGGGGATGACAGAGGATGAGATGGTTGGATGGCATCATCAACACAGGGGACATGAGTCTGAGCAAACTCTGGAAGATGGTAAGGGACAGGAAACCCTACGGTCCATGCTGCAGTCCGGGGCATCACAAAGAGTTGGACATGACTTAGTGACCAAACAACAACAACAATAAGCATGGAAACCACCCATTCTTTTGACTCCTGAGAAGAGGCTTGTCCTGACATGAGTGATGGTGTGGCAGCGTCAGCTGGAGGAGACCTTAGGAAGCCAGACTAGTCCATGGCTGGGCAGGAGCAGGATTATTTACCCACGTCAAGGTTCCTGCTTATAAGTGGCCCATCCTAATTCCCAGCTGACCCATCCAGGGGACTCTTTGGTTGTGTTTCTTGTTTGCTCTCAAGGCCACCCTGGCCCAACCTTTCTGGCTCTTATTGCTACCTTCTGAATGGAGCAATCGCTGGGGATCAGGTAGAGGTGGAAGGTAACTTCTTCAGGCTGGAGGCAATGGTAGAGCAACACAGTAGAGGTGATGGGAATGAAGCGCAGGGCAGTGTGGACCATCCTCAGTAGAATTCCCATGGGTGAGAAGCTGGGGTTTTCCAGGACGGCATAACATGGCGTCACCCTGGCTGGCTTCTCCAGGAGCATCCCCTCCTCTTTGAAGTGGGCCACTTGAAACTGGGAGATGTCCACATCGTTCCCTGTCAAGGGATGGATATGATAGGCAAGGACTTAGTGCCTCACTGAGTCAGACTTGGCTGGGGGAGTGATGTCCTTGAGTGTAGGCTCAGTGGCCTTCCTAGGAAAGCCATCGTACATAGGCCTGCCACCTGTGGGGGCCTCAGGCAATACTGTCTCTAGGGTGGGAGCACCACGGAAACTCCCTTTAACCAAACCCATACAAAGGACCAGCCCCTGGGCTGGGAGTTGGGAAAGCTATGGACCCTATGGTTACTGGCTGGTGTGGATTCTGTAACCATGAGGGCCACTGAGTGATGTTGGCGGGTTTGACTCCAGGCAGAGGGAGGACAAGCAGGAGGAAGGGACAGTGAGGAAATGGAGCAGCCAAGGGCCACCCACCAACTCAGTCTTCTTTTAGGGAAGAACCCCTTCCCCACCAGTAGGGGTGTCTCGGCAGGAGACAAGCTGGGCCTCCCACCCTGGAAGCTGCTATTCCTTGGTGGCTATGATGCAGGCATGTGACCAAAACTTGAGTCACATGCTCCTTACCAGGACCTGGATCTAGAGAGAATGAAGAGAGATTCTTTCGGCAGTAGCAGTGGGGTCAAGAGTCTAGCGGCCACCATGGCAGGAGGGTCCTGCAATGGTTGTGCCTGCAGCACAGGTCTCTTCCTAGTTTTCTTGGTTCTCAGCATCCTTGCACACTGCTTTTTTTTTTTTTTTTTTAATGTTGCCTAATCTCTTTTGTTAAGTCTACAAATTACTCAGGGATCTTTTTATGTATTCCTTTCCTGCCTAAATCAGTCAGAGTTAGTTTGCAGTCAAGAAGTCTGACAAGGTATGGACACTGATGAGTTTGAGATGAAGAGACAGCTTGAGAGATGAAGGCTGGTAGTGGGAGAGACATAGGCTTAGAAATCAGGAGTCCCGGTTCCATCTCTGTGTTGCTTGGCAACTGCAGCAATGCAGTGGTTTCTGGGTAGCAGAGGGACATCGAGCAAGCCAGGCAAGGCCCTTAGGCTGATGGGCACCAGTCAGAACATTGCTGACTGATTTTAATCACAGAAGAGGCCCCCAGAAAGCACATTCATTACTTTTTGTGTGTGTGAGAATAATATCACCGTGGTGTACACCATCTGACAAAATGCTGAAGAATTCACTAAATACAACTATAATTACCATCTTTCTCTTTTCCACTAGTCTTTCTTTGAAGCAACACCTTTTCATGTCTCTGTCATAGCCCATGGATTTTTTCGACTTCTCATCATTGTGTGTCTTCCTCTTAGAATCGTGGTGAGTATCCCCGCCTGTCATGTGGGAGACTGGGGTTCAATTCCCCAACGGGGAGACTAGAGTACTACCTTTTGGGCTTCCCTGGTGGCTCCGATGATAAAGAATCTGCCTGCAATGTGGGAGACCTGGGTTGGAAAGATCCCCTGAAGGAGGGCATGGCAACCCACTCCAGTATTCTTGCCTGGAGAATCCCCATGGACAGAAAAGGCTGGTGGGCTACAGTCCATGGGGTCGCAAAAAGTCGGACACGACTGAGCGACTAAGCACAGCACAGCATAGAGAAGTCACATCTTTCAGTGATCATAGAAATTTCTTGGCAATTCTCTCTTTGAATATTTCATCTTCTCCATTCTCTCTGCCATATCCTCTGGAATTCTGGTTAGGTGTATTCTAGGCCTTCTCATAGTATCCCATCCTCCATGTCACTTAATCTTTTTTTTTTTTTTTTTGATGTTTTTCTATTTTCTTTAATTAGCTTGTTTCCAAATTTGATTTGTAATTTTTAATGATTTATTGCTTTTTGCTTATTTTTCCCCAGGGTGATTTCTATAAGTATACGGGGTCGCAAAGAGTCGGACACGACTGAGCAACTGAACTGAACTGAACTGAACTGATGGTGGTTTAGTCTCTAAGTCATGTCGAACTCTTGGGACCCCATGGACTGTAACCTAACCAGAATACTGGAGTGGATTATCATTTCCTTTTCCAGGGGTTCTTCCCAACCCAGGAATCAAACTTGGGTCTTCTGGATTGCAGGCAGATTCTTTACCAACTGAACTATGAGGGAAGTCCCATAAGTATATGAAACACACTTATTTTGTGTTTTGTTTCTGATAACACAAAAAGTGTGAAGTCTTTATGGGTTGGTTCTTATTATTTTCTTATTTTTAAGTTATTTTAATTAATTAATGTATTCATTTAATGGGACCAGTTCTAGCGCCTGTGTTTCTTCTGGTTTTCATTTGTGATGCCTTGTTTACCATTTGTAATTTTAAATTATTTTTTATAATGTTTTATTTTCAGAATAATTGATATCTCCTCCTTGTTGTATTTATTTATGGCTTTCCCTGGGTCTTTGTCACTGCACACAGGCTAGTTGCAGCAAGTGGGGACTTCTCTGCTCACAGAGCATGGGCTCGAGAGCACAGGCTCAATAGTTGTGGCACATGGGCTTAGTTGCTCTGCGGAAAGTGGGATCTTCCCAAACCAGGGATTGAACCCATGTTTCCTACATTGGCAGGCGGATTCTTACCCACTGTACCACCAGGGAAGCTCAATGTTGGCTTGTATTGTACTTTCTATTTAGGGAAGCCTTTAAGTAATTCAGGCAAAAATAATTATGAGTCTGGGGACAAAAGTGCTTCAAAAATGACACACCCAGAGCACCATGGAATGAGAGAAAAGCTGTCTCCATTTCTGTTAATCCTTTCTCATCTCTCTAAGGAAGCCATGAGTCCCTCTCAGGACATCACCTCCAAAGCCCCTTTCAGGCCCATTCTTTCCACCATCACCTTGCCTCTCCTCCTCTGCTTACCTCGGAAGGCCACAAAGTGAGGGAGGAACACAGCTGCCACAGCGCCTGGTTCAGCCTTGATGTCAAACAGAGGCCCGGCAGCCAGCCAGCTGTGCTGTGGGAAATTCCTGCTCAGGAACTGGTCCCAGGCACAGAATTCAATTTCAACGGTCGCTGGCCCTCTCACCTCAAAGCGGAGACCCGTGTTGGGCCAGTGGTAGAAGCCGGCCACGGGCAAGTGAATGCTGTAAAAAATGGGGAGAAGTGGACATTGGAGAAGGCAATGGCAACCCACTCTAGTACTCTTGCCTGGAAAATCCCATGGACGGAGGAGCCTGGTAGGCTGCAGTCCATGGGGTTGCACAGAGTCGGACATGACTGAGCGACTTAGCAGCAGCAGCAGGACACTGGATTACTGTACACAGACTCACTGAGCACCTACTGGGTGCCAGGCCCCATGCTAGGCACTATGGATCCTACAGGGTGGTTGTAAGCCCAGACGTTGAAGTCAGATGGATTTGAATTTGAATACTGGACAAGCATATTGAAAAGCAGAGACATTACTTTGCCAACAAAGGTCCATCTAGTCAAGGCTATGGTTTTTCCAGTGGTCATTTGTGGATGTGAGAGTTGGACTGTGAAGAAAGCTGAGTGCTGGACAATTGATGGTTTTGAACTGTGGTGTTAGAGAAGACTCTAGAGAGTCCCTTGGACTGCAGGGAGATCCAACCAGTCCATTCTAAAGGAGATCAGCCCTGGGTGTTCTTTGGAAGGAATGATGCTAAAGCTGAAACTCCAGTACTTTGGCCACCTCATGTGAAGAGATGACTCATTGGAAAAGACTCTGATGCTGGGAGGGATTGGGGGCAGGAGGAGAAGGGGACGACAGAGGATGAGATGGCTGGATGGCATCACTGACTCGATGGATGTAAGTTTGAGTGAACTCGGGAGATGGTGTTGGACAGGGAGGCCTGGCGTGCTGCGATTTATGGGGTTGCAAAGAGTTGGACACGACTAAGTGACTGAACTGAACTGAACTGGCTCCCCTGGGCTTCCTGGGTGGTGCTAGTGGTAAGGAACCCGCCTGCCAATGCAGGAAACACAAGCTATGAGATTAAAGCAGTATAACAAGTCAAATACAACAAGTGGGCTGTCTTTGGATCAAGATTAGAACAAATCATCTGCAAAGACACACTTTATACAATTGAACAGATATGAATAAGGATTGGGCATTGGATGATATGAAAGGCTTAATTGTAAACTTCTTGACATGTGAAAAATGACATTGTGGTTATGGAAGAAAAGGTCTTCATTTGAACTTTTTGAAAGGTATCACAAAAAATTTAAGGCTAAAAGCACCCATTTCTTTGGACTTAAAAATATGGAGAAAAAAGGGGTGGGAAGTGGATAGTTGAAACAAAGTTGGTAAAATGAAGGTTGAAGCTGAATAGAGGGTACATGGAAGTTCCCTGGACTCCACTTGTGTGTCTATTAAAAATTTCTCATAATAAACTCTTTTTCCAGCGATTTCCTTGGTAGTCCATTGGCTAAGACCCTGAACTCCTAATGCAGGGGCTTGGGTTTGATCCCTGGTCAGGGAACTAGATCCCACATGCTGCAACTAAGACCTGGCACAGCCAAAAATAAATAGATACAAATAAATATAAAAAAAATCCCAACCAACGTTCCTCCTCCTCCATCCAAACCCCTTCTTTTTTCATAATAAGACACCAACCAACATCTCAGTGCTGTCTTTCTTTGCATGGTGGCGTGGTGAGGGGATACAGTGGACCATGAATGGAGTGCGGACTGTCTGTGGGGACCCAGCATGGGGACGGAGGGGGTGGGGCAGGCCAGGCCCCCTCACTTACCGGTACAGGCTCCTCTCTTTGTCAACCGCCTCGGTAGCCACAGGCCCTGTGGGGCCCCAGAGGTCATCCTCGGTCCCCAGAGACTCCATGTGCTCATCCCCCAGAGGGGTAGGAGAAGACGAACAGAAGGGTCTCGCCTGTGCTGCTTGAGGAGAGCTGCCCTCTGGAACAGACAGGGCAGTGGCCAGCTTTAGGTTCTGCCTGGCTGCCCCCAGCCCCCTGTGCTAGACCACAGAGGGGCCCTTCCTGAGGCCAGTCTGCCTGCTATCCAAGGGGGCTCAGTCCTGCTGCCTCCCCTTGCCCAAACCCTCCTCCCTCCCTTTTCTCACTTCCCAGAATTATTGCTCTTCCCAGCACTCCTTGGGAGGTCAGCTTCTGAGGGGAACATGGCTCCAAAGATGGACAGGCAGGGATGGAGAGGGGATTCCAGGCTTTAGAAGCCCTTAAGAGACTGGGCTCTGGTTCAGAGTATGAGTCATGCTGTGGATATTTAGGAGAGGAACAGTCCAGCCCCCTGAGGCTGGAAGAGAGGGAAGCAGAAATCCTGCAGAGTTCGGGTAGTGGAAGATCTCTCATGGAGTCTCCCCTAGGTGTCTCTGTCCCACTCCAGAGGCAGGAGGATGGAGGGAATGACCTTTCATAGCTGCCATTACTCCCTCCACCCCTGCAAGCCCACATCATGATGCTCCCAGCCTGGCCCCTTCAAACTACCTGATGCTTGTCTCTGCCGCTTGAGTGAGGATGTATTGCTCATCTCTGCTCCACCTGGGCCCTCGTGAAGGATCCTCAGACTTGGCTTCCTGGACAGAATTCATTCTCCCTGAGATCGTGCAGATTCTGGGGGCTGTCTTCATGACATCCCCACTTGAGTTCAACTCATCGGAATTTGAACTCCTGATCCCCATTGGGCTTCTCCTGTAGTCCCTGCTTCCATGAATGGCCTCCATCCACCTAGCTGTTTATACCAGAACTGAGGCATCATCCTGACTTCTCCCTTGGCCAATCTGAGAGCTGATTAATCACCTTGACACAGCCGCCAAAAGAGCTCTTTTCTCTTCTCTCCACCTCCATGGCCTCCACCCTGTTCCCAGGCCCTGGCATCTGTGGCTGGAACAACTGCCTCATCTTGAAGGGTTCCCTGTTTTTGCTCTTGACCCTCAGCCCACTGTCCACTCAGCAGCTGGTCTGAAAATGGGAACCTGGCACAGAACTTCGATGCTGAAGCCTTGAAATGTCTATTGATCTGGGGAGTAAGATCGAAATTCTTAATGTGGCCCAGAAGATGTTAGTGCTGCCTCCCACCCCCGCCCCACCTGTGCCAGTCTCGCTGCCCCCATGGCTCAAGTCAGTGTTAAAAATCACCTGAAGGCCTGGGCTAGAACATGCATTCCTGGGCCCACCCCAAGATTCTGACTCAGCAGGTCTGGAGTGGGGCCTTTCTACTGAGCTCCTTACTGTTGTTTAGTTGCTAAGTCATGTCTGACTCTTTTGCCACGCTATGGACTTTAGCCTGGCAGGCCTCTCTGTCCGTGGGACTTTCCAGGCAAGAACACGTGGGTGGGTTGTCACTTCCTTCTCCAGGGGATCTTCCTGAACCCAGGGATCAAACCAGAGTCTCCTGTTTCAGTAGGTGGGTTATTTACTATTGAGCAGCCCAGGAAACCCTCCGAGCTCCCAGGGGATGTTGATTCTGCTGCTGATTCTGAGGACCATACTTTGAGTAGCTCTGCTCCAGGTTCCTGACCTCCTATTCCTCAAAGAAGAAGCTCAGTGCCTCTACTGAAATGGCAAGTAAAACGTGAACCAACTTAAACTGGTTTTGCTGCCTTTAAATAAGTTATTTTGATTAATGTAGACTTGAGTTATTTAGATAGCACCCCCACACAAGACAGAATCTGTGTCTTCAGTCTACGGAATTCAAAGAATAGAAATGTTGCCCCAGGAGCCCTTTGTGGGGCTAGAAGTCCTTCAAAAAAGGAAGATCTGGCTTCCAGCAGTGCAAGTAGCTTTGGCTTATTCGAAACTAGCCAACCAGCTTCCAAGATTGACATTTCTCTAACCCTCTTAATTGTCGCCCTGAATCCTGGATTGATTCCTCCTATGCCCTTGCTAGTAGACCTTGCAATAAAGCTCTTTCTTTTCTCAAAAGCCAGTGCCCTAGTCTTGGCTTCTATACACTTTAGGCATCTGGCTCTTGTTCAGCAAGCTACACCACCTCTGCCTGGAATCAACCCCTTCCGGGCCCAGCACGCCCCTCCCATCCTTCAGAGCTCAGCTCAGCTTCTCTGCAGGACCCAGTGGGCCCATCAGTGTCCTTAGAGAAACCCAGATGTAGTTCTGTGGGTGGAGGTGGGAGGCTGGGGTGACGGTGGGGGTGGGGAGGGAATAATTTGCACCTGCTGGGCTGAGCTCCTGGAATTTGGGCCCTTGTTCGCTGCTGTCGTGTGAGGGATGCAGGGCATGTTGCTGTGGGACAAGCAGATCCTCCTCCTAAAGCTAAGAGCCCTTTCCCTTCCTTTTCAGGTGAGGCACAGCTGCGGAGATTCAGGGAACAGTTGCCCTTTGTGGTCACAGGCCGAAATGCACCAAACTGGGAATACGTGGGCGCTGCAGCAGATTTCCTGGGGAGGAAGAGGGATTCTCCCGTCTCTGGGGCTCCCCCCTCCAGCCTCTCTGGCTGTGTGTCTGTGTGTATTGGGGGGTGAGGGTCTGGGTGGAGGTGGTCTGGCTCTTCCCAGACTCTCTCTTTGTCTTTGTCTCCCCCTGGTGGTCATTGCTTTCCAAGTTCCAAATCTCATCAATGCACCTATTTATCTTTTTTTTTATTTTTATTTTAAATCTTCTTATTGGAGAAGGCAATGGCAACCCACTCCAGTATTCTTTCCTGGGAAATCCTATGGACACAGGAGCCTGGCAGGCTACAGTCCATAGGGTCACACAGAGTCGGACACGACTGAAACGACTTGGCACACGCACATTCATCTAATGGGAAGGTTTAAGCAGAGGAGTGGCATGATACTGTTCGCACTAAACAAATCAGCGCCCAAACCTCTCTCTGGCTGCCGTGCTTTCTTGGTTTCTTCCCGGCTCTGCTGTGTCTACCGCCACCCCACATGTCTTTCCCCATCTCTTGGTTCTGGACCTGCCCCAAGGACTCAGCTGGGCCTGGAACAGCAGGAGGCGGTTCTGAGTCTCCCCACCTTACCATATCCCGGAGACTAGCAGCTGAGGCTTCTCCCTCTCCAGGATCCTCAGCATCTCTGTCACCCCCTCGCTCAGCTGAGTCTGGTCCAGCCTGCAAGCACAAAGGAAGCCTGGTTCTCCCAGGACCCCTGTGTGATCCTGAGGTTCTTGGGGGCTCAGGATGGTGGAATCTGCCATCTCCCAGAGGAAACTATTGCAGGTTGGGTTTGCTGAGAATTGGGCTCTGAGATGGAAAGTGGAGTGAGGTTTCTTAGGGGGTGTTCTTGGAGCAACACCAGGGTGGCGGGGAGAGGGAAACAAGTCTGGGCATAGAGGAAGAAGTTGGGTTGTGATGCTGTCTCAGTGGAGACCTCAGCCAAGGCTACTGAGGCTCTGAAGTTGGGATGATCCCTCAGAGCTGTCCCAAATTGGGGAGAGGGGTTGGGTCTTTATACCCTGACATTGGTCAGGCCTTGGATGCAGGTGACTCCAGGAAGGGGATGAGATCTTGAGAGAGGGGGCCCTTGTAGGCAAACACCATCCCAGTAGCTGGCTGTCAATAGCATTTCCAGTGGCTTAGGATTACAGCCTCATTCCTGGAGAGCATTTGGCCAGCGGCTCACAGTGTCCACCACAGAACACCCATTCCCCATAGCCTCAAGATGACCACCAAGGGGTAGGTCCTGGGATTTCCTGCTCAGAGGCTAGATGGTTTGCTGGAAAGGAGAGTGCTCTGTTTCCGTTCTCCTGGCCTTGTGTTCTGGGCTGCTTCAGATTTCAGGTAGCTGTTGCTCTTTCTGGGCCCCCATGTCCCCCTCTCTAACACAGACGGACGTGTCCCGCCTGTCATGAGCCATGGACAGGATACACTGTAGAGGGCAGTGCATACCGAACTCATTGCTGCGACCAGAGCTAGTGTGCCCTAGGGAGAGGATGGAGCCCCCCGCATAGACGGTTGTCCCTCCCAGTCCAGTCCCAGGACTCCAGGAGGAAGGAAGCAGAAACCTTCACAGGACCACAGAGCACAGGCTGCTCTGAGGCAACCCAGGTCTGACCAGTAACCAGTGAGCTGGCCACAAATTCAGATGTCCCGGCTGCGGCCAAGCTCTGGAGAGGCCTTGCACTATGCAGCCGGAAATGCTTGGTGGGGAGGGAGCTGGAGTTCCCCTGGTTGTAAACAGTCAGGGTTAGCCTTGGGGGAACCCACCTGCAGAATGTTTATCTCACTATCTTGCCCCGACTTCACCTTTAGGCCTGAGAGTCTAAAGGAGGGAGTCCTGGCTGAGGGTGGCCAGGGCCCAGACTTTGCAGACCCCTCGAAGACCCTGGTTCAATCCCTGGATTGGGAAGATCCCCTGAGAAGAGAATGGTAACCCACTCCAGTATTTGTGCCTGGAAAACCCCATGGACAGAGGAGCCTGATGGGCTAACATCCTTGGGGTCGCAAAGTCAGACATGACTGAGTCACTATCATTGTGATTCCCACTGTGTTTCTAAGGGCTGCTGGAGCTCGACGGAGGACATGAGCGGGTGGGGTATGGAGCCCTACCAGGAGCTATAAGCAAGGGCTAAGCCAGAAACAGCCAGTAGACTCGTTCTCAGGAAGTGGAGGAAAGAGGAAGTGGCCGAGACACATGGGGGGCGCTGGTGCTCAGAGAACATAGCCCTCAGGGCCTGCAGGGCGGCAAAGAGGGCTGGGGCTCCCTGCTCGTCAGCCACAGGGGACTCCGGTGCTCCAAGCCCATTTCTGTCTGAACTCTGTCCTAGTGTTCACATGCATTTTACTGATATGATGGTCCCTTTAGTCCAAGTCTAAAGAAATCAAGTCTCAGGTGAAGAGCTGCCTGAGTCACACGGCCTAAGTAAGTGGCGTTGCTGGTGAGGAATCCTGGCTGACCCTGCATTTGTCTGTCCCTTTTCTTTCCTCTGTCCAGTTCCGTGGCACTTGCATCCCCTCCCCCTATTCCCTGCCCTCTGCCCAGAGGGGCCCACAGAGCCTCACCATAGGAATATAAGCTGGCAGGAAGGGTGCCTGAGTCCTTCACAGAGCAGTCTCACGCCGACGTCGTCCAGGGCATTCTGCAGCAGGTTTAGCTCCATCAGGCTGGGGCTGACCCTCAGCACGGAGGCCAGGTCCTGGCAGCAGCCAGACGTGAGGCCGCACCCTGCCAGCCTGCAGGGAAGACACATGTGGGCCCCCAGTCAATGTCCTAACTGGCATCTGGTTTTCCTTTCTAGTACCTATGGCCCTAGGAGGATTCTGGGGTGACATTAAAGGAAGATAAAGACATGCCTGGCTTGCAGGAACCTGGGAGATTTAAATATTTCTCTTGCAGTCGAGGAGCCACTCAGGATAGAGACCACCTCCCTTTTTCACTTCCGTGTGATTCCCATGAATCCTGCTCACTCACTGTATCAATGTTGTATGATTAATTTACACTGATGTTCCACTGGGGATGCCTGGATCTCATTGTTAACTACCTCGGTCCTCCCAAATGCTCAGAGTTACCTGACATATGTTGCAGCATTTTGTGGGTTTCAACATTAAGGGCGTCTACAATACAGGATGAGAAAAGAGTGAGCTTCTAATATAAGAATAAAAGTTAAGAAGGAATATGAGGGCTTTAGTGGGAATCTGTCATGGCCTCCATGAGCCCTTGCTTTCTCTCTGCCCCGTGGTGCTAGGGAAGCTCCTTCTGCCTCCCCATGCCCACCCCACAAAGTAGTGCCAATGAGAAGCAATTACAACAGTCGCTGCAGCTTGCAGGTTGGCTGTCTCAGGCCCTGGCAAAGGTGCTCAGCTCCTGCATCCAGGAGTGTGTTGAAGCTCAATTCCAATTGCATCAGGGTTTGGCTGGTGCTCAGCCCAGAGGCAATGTCCTTGCAGCTCTCAGCTATGAGGCCGCAGCTGGCCAACNTATATATAAGTGTTAGTTTTTTTTTTAATGGTTAATAAGCACGGTGGAGGACTCTATGGCATGAGGTATAGCCAGAGAGAAATGTTTTCTTTTTCCCCCCACCCAACACCAACGTTCTGGATACCAGCTAGGGTTCCTCCAACTCAATTCACTTCTTCCTTTCTTTGTTTGTTTCTCAAGATTTAAAAAATTTATTTTGGCAGCCCTGGGTCTTCATTGCTGTGCCTGGGTTTCTTGTTGCTGTGGCATCTCTTGTTGCGGAGCCTGGTTTCTAGGCACGTGAGCTTCGGTAGCTGTGGCTCCCAGGCTCTAGAGCACAGGCTCGGTAGTTGTGGCACACGTGGGCTTAGTTGCCCTGAGGCATCTGAGATCCTCCTGGACCAGGGACTGAGCTCCTGTCACGTGCATTAGCAGGTGGGTTTTTATACACTGTGCCACCAGGGAAGTCCTCAATTCACTTCTGACACTAACTACCTAGACTAAGTGAAGATGCCATGGTTGATGGGGCTCAGTCCCACAAGACCACCCCTCCCCTTCATACACCAGGTGCAAATGGGGTTTCCTGGGTTCTCTACCTTTCTGTTTGAAGAGATTTCCCCAGGTTTGATCATTTGTTAGAACAACTCATAGAACTCAGGAAAACAATTTAGTTACCAGTTCTTGTAAAGGAGACAAGTGGGGAATAGCCAAACAGAAGTGATACACATGATAAAGCTGACATTTTTTTAAAAAAATTATTTTTAATTGGAGGATAATTGCTTTACAATGTTGTGTTGGTGTCTGCCATACAACATGAATCAGATGTAAGTATACATGTATCCCCCTCCCTCTTGAGCCTCCTTGCCACCCTACCCCTCGAGGTTGTCACAGAGCACTGGGTTGATCTCCTTGTGTTACACAGCAATGTCTCACTCGCCATCTGTCTTACATGGGGTAATATGTTTCAATGCTGCTCTCTCAATTCGTCCGACCCTCTCCTTCTCCTGAGTGTCCACAAGTCCCTTCTTTATGTCTGCATCTCTATTCCTGCCCTGCAAAGAAGTTTGTCAGTACATTTTTCTAGATTTCACATATATCTGTTAATAAACAATATTTCTCTTTCTGACTTACTTAACTCTGCATAATAGGCTCCATATATATTAATCAACAATGATTGTTTATCTCTTTCTGACTTACTTTGTATAAAGCTCTGGATTCATCCAACTCAGTTCACCTGAAGCAAATGCATACTTTTTCATAGCTGAGTAATATTCCATCAGTACAATGGAATATGTACCACAGCTTCTTTATCCATTCATCTGGGTTGACAGGTTTTTAGAGAGGTTTCATTATGTAGGCATGACTGATTAAGTCATTGGCCTTGGAGATTAATTCAATCTTCAGCCTTTATCCCTGGAGACCTCGACTATTCTGGGACCAGCCCTCATTCTGAAGTGATCAAACGACCCCCACCCCAGTCACCTCGCTAGCATACAAAACACATATCACACAGAGGTTCCAAGGGTTTTAGGATCTGTGTGCTGAGAACTAGATACAAACACCAAATATTTATTTATTAAAAAAATTTTTTTTTATTGTAGTATAATTGACAGGCAATGTTGCATAAGTTTCTGCTGTACAGCAGTGAATGTTATACATATTCGTATATCTGCTCTTTTTAAGATTCTTTTCCCATATAGGCCATTACAGAATACTGAGTAGAGTTCCATGTGCTTGCTATACAGTAGGTCCTTATTAGTTACCTTTAAAAATATGTATTTGTTTTCATTTATTTTGACTGTGCCAGTTCTTTGTTGCTGCCTGCAGACTTGCTGTAGTTGCGGCAAGTGGGGCTACTCTCTAGCTGCAGTGTGCAGGCCTCTCACTGTGGTGGCTTCTCTTGTTGCAGAGCACAGGCTCTAGAGAGCAGGCTCCCCAGTTGTGGAGCAGGGACTTACTTGCCCGAGGCATAAGGAATCTTCCCAAACGCGTGCTTCCTGCATTGGTAGGCCACTGGCCCGCCAGGGAAGTACTATTCGTCATCTTTTGTCTTTATTTTTATATCATGGGAGGGCTTCTAAGAATTCCGGGTAATATGCGAGACTCCAGGTCTTGGAGGCCAAGGCCAGGCAGAGGGAGGCTGATTGATGGTGGAGCAGAACAGAGTCAGGTATTTTCTCAGTGCACCAGTTACTTCCCCTTGGCTGCCAGGTCACGTGTCCCGGGATGTCAGCACGTGAGCTTTAGCGCCCCCAAGCTGTCAGATGTGAGGCTGAGAATCCTCAGCTTTAAGGCTCATCCTTAAAGTCTAGCAGACTGACAAGGCCAGCAGACTGGGGGTATGGGGGCCCAGCGGAGGAAGTCTTCAAATCACACAGCAGATCAGTGGGTAAGCTGGGGGTGGGGGCCAGGTTTCTGGATACCTAGCCCAAGGATTTTTCCTCTTCTGTTGCCTTCTGGGTCTGGGTCCTGAGGCAGGCTCGGCGGCTAGCTGACTGTGACCTTGGGCAATGCCTGTCTCTGAATCCTGTATGTAAAGTGAGGAAAGGACAGCTAAGCCTCAATGTACTGTGTTGGTTAAATGAACAAAGGTGAACATGCTGAGCACAGGACCCGGGACAGCAGAGGGTAGAGAACCCTGTCCCTTCTTCTCCTTAAGATCATTCGTTCCTTGAAAGGAAGTAACTGAGTCTTATCTTTTTTTTTTGTATCTAGAAAAGCAGCTCAATGCGTTAAGTAGCATTGGTAGTCAGATAAATAGTGGACTTCTCTGGTAGCTCAGGGGTAAAGAATCCATCTGCCAATGCAGAAAAAGCAGATTCGATCCCTGGGTTGGGAAGATCCCTTGGAGAAGAAAATGGCAACCTAGTATTCCTGTCTGGGAAATCCCATGGACAGAGAAGCCTGGAGAGCTATAGTCCATGGGGTTACAAAAGAGTCGGATATGACTTAGCGACTAAAGAATAACAAACACGGAATGCATAACTCTATATTCCTAAGCAGCTGCTCTCTCTGGACATTAGATGGCACTCAAATACTTTCTTTTCTTTTCTTTTTTTTTTTTACTGAATGTAAAAATGTGTATATTTTATTTTTATTTTTTTATATTTCTTTTATTTTTTAAATTAATTTATTTTTTAATTTGACTTTACAATACTCTATTGGGTTTGCCATACATCGACATGAATCCACCACAGGTGTACACAAGCTCCCAATCCCGAATCCCCCTCCCACCTCCCACCCCACAACGTCTCTCTGGATCATCCCGGTAAGATGGCACTCAAATACTTTCTATGCATTGAAACAGCATCCTGTTTGGTTAACACAGAACCCATAGAGGCACTCCTTCTGAGGTTTGAATTTTCAGTTATCTGTTTGCAGGGTGTTGGATCTTTGCTCCCTTCCTGATGCTTCAGGGCCTTTTCAGTTCAGTTCAGTCACTCAGTCGTGTCCGACTCTTTGCGACCCCATGAATTGCAGCACACCAGGCCTCCCTGTTCATCACCATCTCTTGGAGTTCACTCAGACTCACGTCCATCGAGTCCGTGATGCCATCCAGCAATCTCATCCTCGGTCGTCCCCTTCTCCACCTGCCCCCAATGGGAGCATGTTAAAAAACTCACTTCATTCAAATAATACTAGTTGCTATTAAAACTTAATGTGTGAGGGTAATCATACGTCTCACTCCACTAGGATTAAGTGACCTTTCTTTTTTATATTCAAATTACTATGACTTGACCCCAAAGCCAGATAACTTCTGAAAATTGGCCTCCTTAAAATCTTCCTCCTCCTAGCTATGTCTGAAAGTGTTCCAGCTGATGACCCATAGGGCTTGTGAAATTGGTCCTCAGTTTCCTTCTTGCCTTCCTGTCTTGCTACCTTCTGTTGCTTTCACAGTCTGAGATGCTGGGCCCAGGAGTCTTCTCTGACTCTAAGTTCTCGGGGCACTGCTCTTTCCCTGGCCACTTCTGAAAGGTGGGACAGGCCCTCACCAATTCTCCTCGGCACAGCCAAGATGGAGATCGGAACAGAAGACTTTGAGCAAGACAGTTCCATCCATGTTAGCATACATGAATCCATCTTTCTTTTTCTGCTTTGTAGTTGTATAGTTGTCCATAGTTTGGAACAATTGATTTAATCAGTCCAACCTGATGGAAATTTTAGCTTGTTTTTATTTGCACTTTGCTTTATACACACGTATGTTTTTGTGTACACGTGAGAACCTCTAAGGGATAGATTGCTAGAAAAGCCATTTCTGAATCAAAGGGAATATATATTAAAAAAATTTGGTTCAGAAATGTGCTTTTCTTGGGAACTCACTTAGTTTTCTCTTTCAAGCACTTCATCTAGCAACTAGCTATAGGGCCTGTTTAGTTTGTTCTCTGGGAAGTTTTGGAGTCAAACACTTGACCCATCCCTCAAAACCATAGCCAAAATATAACTGAAAGCCCATGCTTCTTGTACCACCTTCACTTTTCATTTCATTTTATCCATTCCCTGCTCTCATTGTAACTTCACTTGATAGATGTAGCGACCTCATACAATTCTATTTTAGTTTATATGAATGTAAATTTGTACAATGAGTCCTTCCAGACCAAGATGCATTGTGAGCACATAAAGTGGTTGAATAGACGTTTTTTTTAACAACTGTCCTGGGAGTGGGAGACAGGATCTATTGAATGGGATCCATTTCATGTCTGGCACTTTGAGGAGCTAGCTCCCTCCATCTTCCCAGCAGTTTTCTAAGATGAAAACTGGATCATTGAGGATCATTGTTCTTTTTTTGCAGATGAGACCAGGTCCGAGAGACTCCAAAACCCGCGTCTTCATCTTCATGCCCTTTGCTGCCTCCAGTGTGCTGAGAAGTGATGAGTGAGTATATCCATCTCCAACAAGCTTATCTGCTCAGCAGTCCCAAGGCTGCTTCCAAAAGCCAATTGGGATACAGCTTGGCTGTATATCTTAATTAAAAAAAATTACTTCTATGTATTTATTTAAATTTTGGCTGTGTTGGATCATTCTTGCGGCATGTAGGTTCAGTTACGCTGAGACATGTAGGATTTTGGTTCCCTGACCAGGGATCGAACCTGCATCCCCTGCACAGGAAGGCGAGTTCTTAACCACTGGACCACCAAGGAGGGCCCCTGGCTGTGCATCTTGAGCTAATTCTGGTCCTCTCCGCTGGGGCAGCCTCACTCGCTCAGAACACACCTGTGTTCATTACATTAAGTGGACTGTCACCTCCTCCCTGTCCCTGGGGTTTTCACTGGAAATGCAGCTGATGCAGCTTCACTGATGTCGATCAAAGCAAAGGGGCTTTAGCTGGGGGAGGAGGACCTGGGATGAGCTCTGGGGTAGGGCTTCTGCCCAGTGGGAGGTGCTAAGTGCAGGAACAAGTTATGGGAGGGAAGCATGAAATTTCCTTCTAGGAGCCTTTAAGAATAGGTCAAATCCTCAGCCATCTGGGGCTAAGCATGGAGAATTAATGAGGCCCCTTGTGACAGCCCTGCTAAGCCTCCTTAGAAAACTACAAATCCGCTATGTCAACTGGTCATTAAACTCCATTTCTCAAGGCTCTCTTTCCTTAACAAAATTTTTCTTGGCCAACAGGTGGTGATAGTTTGACAGAAATAAGACTGTACAGGACCTCTTTGAGCCACGAGAGAGAAAGCACCAAGAGCAGTTTGGGAGGCTCTGGAACCAAGACAGGGAGGCCTTTCTGTAAACCCATGGACCTTTCTATGAGTCTCTGGAGTGTGCTGGTGGACAAGCAATTTGGTAGGTATTCAAGTTCAGGTCCTAGAGGGAGACGCTGGGTGATAAAAAAACTTGGAGGAGGAAGCAGATGCCATTCATGGGACATCTCACCCACTTCCCAAGGAGCTCCTGGGGTCCTACTCTGATCATGTTTGTTCAGCTCACAGGACAGGGCCCTGCTGCCCAGTGGGTCTGCGGCAGATGAGGGGGGTCCACTTTCTCAAGGAGGTGTGGCCTGGAGCCAGCAGATCAAGGTCTTTTGATCTGTATTCCTGTGATATTCACCTCTCAAACTCTTGTCTGTGCCTCTGATCTCCCTGCTCCCAACTCATCCTCCATATAGGCACCCAGGGAGATTCTTATAGGACACAAACCTGATCATGCCACACCCCTGGATAAACCCCTCTGATGGCTCCCCATTGCCGGGTGGTGTTCCAGGTCTTCTGACCTCGGTCTGCAGTTCTGGTCTTACCCGTGTCTTCTGCACATGAGCTCTCCACTCCAACCTCATCTTCTTGGTGTCCTTAAGCCACTATGTTCTGTCATCCACTTGGTACCTTTGGTCAGACTCTGCCATCTACCCGAATTGCATTTCTCCTACTTGGTGACCTTCTCATCTAAGGTCCAGGTCAGATGTCACCTCTTCGTGGAAACCTTCTATTTTCCTAAGCACAGTTTCTTCTTAAAAGTAAAAGTTTCTCAGTCCTGTCCAACTCTTTGCGACCCCATAGACTGTAGCCTGTCATGCTCCTCTGTGCATAGAATCCTCTAGGCAAGTACTGGAGTGGGTAACCATTCCCTTCTCCAGGGGATCTTCCCAACCCAAGGACTGAACACAGTTCTCCCACATTGCAGGTGAATTCTTTACCATCTGAGTCACCAAGGAAGCCCTAGAATACTGGAGTGGGTAGCCATTCCCTTCTCCAGGGGATCTTCCCGACCTAGGGATCAAACCTAGGTCTCCCACATTGCGGGTGGATTCTTTACCAGTTGAGCTACCAGGAAAGCATAGTTTCTTCTTAGGTCTCACATAAATCATTCCCTGTTATAGAGAGCTGTGCTCTTCTCTGTATCCCCTCCGTCAGACCATGAGCTCCTTAAAAACAAGAATTGTATCTTCTTTCTTTTTGTATTCCGTTCCTTCCACTGCCCTGAAGAGTGCCTGGCACATATTTGGTGCGTAATGAGTATTTGGAGAATTAATTGAGCCCATAGGATGGACGAAGAGACTGCCCCGTGGGGACAGATTTTTCAGTCTAAAAGGACAGAAGCTGAGAAAGGACACAAGCGAAAGCAGTGAGACTCTAAGGAGAACAGAAGGGAGGGGTTCATGAACTACTGGGCTGCGTCTGCCCCTTGGTCCCTGGGCTGGTCACTGTCTCTTGCTTTCAGATCCACACCTGCTTTTCTCCTGCAGCTGTTTCTCAGGCCCCTTGGCATTGCTTTCTATTTTTGGCAGAAGGTTGGAGCCTAGGGGGAAGCGAGAAGTCAGAGCATTTCCCTTTCTCTCAGCTGTGGGCAGAGGAGGGCATTTCCAGCCACAGCTCCATTTGCGAGGCTGTTTGCATCCGGTATGGACATTCCTTCCTCCGTAGTCTCACCTCCTGCTGGGCAGACTCTGCTGTGGTCTTGGCTCAGGCCACATGGCTTGGCTTCTGGCTTTTGGTGACACCATCATCCCCCTGGGTCCTGCAGCTCTGGAAGGATGCTGGCTTCCTGTTCTTGTTAATTTTGGGAGTTGCTTCCTCATTCCTGTTTGGCTTTTTAGCCTTTTCACCCCCACTGTGGCTCATCCTTTGTATAAAATTCTCTGTGTTTGAAATACTAGAGTGGTTTCAGTTTTCTTGACTGCACCCTGTCCGTGGAAGTCTTGCTTAGACCAGGTGAAGCTTCAGTTCTGGGGTTCCTGAACCAGCCTCTGTCCTTGCTTCTACTCACAAGGGTCCCTTGTCTTGACTGTAGTGTTCCTGCAAGGCAGCCTTTAGTGCCCATATAAGAGCCAGGGTAGTGCCTGGCTGTCCTATGCCTGATGAATCCCTTTGGGTGATTTTGGAGAGCTGATCTTTGGTTGAACCAATTTTTCCATGCTTTTTGGTTCCTGTGAGGGAGGATCTTGGACCCTGGAAGAATGCAGTAGGGGTGGTGGTACAAGATCACAACCCCATGGTGGATTCATGTTGATGTATGGCAAAACCAAGACAATATTGTAAAGTAAAAAAAAAAAAAAAAAAAAAGAATCACAACCCAAAAGTAGCCCCTACTTTTGGGAAGCTAATATCCTCTGTGTCTTGACACTTGGAAGAAAACCTTTTGAAATACATTCAGAGGGTAGTAAACTTCTGGAATTCATTATGCCAAGAGCCGGTGTTGATATCTAAAACTCTTCCTGGGACTTCGCTGATGGTCCAGTGGTTAAGAGCCCATCTGCCAAGGCAGGAGATAGGGGTTCGATCCCTGGTCTGGGAAGATCCCACATGCCACAGAGCAGCTAAGCCCTCACACTGCAACTATAGAGACTGTGCTCTGCAACAAGAGAAGCCACCACAGTGAGAAGCCCATGCTTTGCAACTAGAGAGTAGCCCCCACTCGTTGCACCTAGAGAAAGCCCACACACAGCAATGAACACGCCACACAGTCAAACCACCCCACCCCGCAAGACAAAAACCAAAAACAGAAAACCCTTCCTGAGAGGACTGGCTGAACTCAATAATTGATCTATGCAGAATTATCCAGGGGAATGAATTTGTCGTGTGGTATCCTAGCTGTGGAACAGTGATAATGTGNAAAAAAAAAAGAATCACAACCCAGAAGTAGCCCCTACTTTTGGGAAGCTAATATCCTTCTGTGTCTTGACACTTGGAAGAAAACCTTTTGAAATACATTCAGAGGGTAGTAAACTTCTGGAATTCATTATGCCAAGAGCCGGTGTTGATATCTAAAACTCTTCCTGGGACTTCGCTGATGGTCCAGTGGTTAAAAGCCCATCTGCCAAGGCAGGAGATAGAGGTTCGATCCCTGATCTGGGAAGATCCCACATGCCACAGAGCAGCTAAGCCCTCACACTGCAACTATAGAGACTGTGCTCTGCAACAAGAGAAGCCACCACAGTGAGAAGCCCATGCTTTGCAACTAGAGAGTAGCCCCCACTCGTTGCACCTAGAGAAAGCCCACACACAGCAATGAACACGCCACACAGTCAAACCACCCCACCCCGCAAGACAAAAACCAAAAACAGAAAACCCTTCCTGAGAGGACTGGCTGAACTCAATAATTGATCTATGCAGAATTATCCAGGGGAATGAATTTGTCGTGTGGTATCCTAGCTGTGGAACAGTGATAATGTTGTAGGGAACCCCACTGGAGCCAGGACCTGAGCTGAATGGACCCAAGGCTGATGTTGTAGGCGGTTCCCACTCTCCTTTGCAAGATAGCGGGAGGGGAAGAGAGTCTTTCAACTTTTAGTGGAGTTAAAGATGTGACTGAGAGAAGAATAGTGGAACTGGAGAGGAGAGGATGGGGCACTTGAAAGAAGTGGATGGGACCAGATGCAAGCTTCTCTTGGAGTGCGCGCTAAGTTACTTCAGTCGTGCCCTACAATTTGCAACCCCTTGGACTGTAGACCGCCAGGCTCCCCTGTCCATGGGATTCTCCAAGCAAGAATAATGAAGTGGGTTGCCATGCCCTCCTCCAGGGGCTCTTACCGACCCAGGGATTGAACCTGCGTCCCTTACAGTCTCCTGCATTGGCAGGCGGGGAGAAGTGTAAATACTGAAGGCTTCAGTTTGACAAGTCAGCATGATCTTCATGGGGTAAGGAGATCAGAAGACAGAAAGAGCACAGAGAAGGTGGAGAAGAGTGATATGGAGGCCAGAAAAGATAAGGAAATTTCTGCCAGGGTCATTGTAGAGAGAGTTTGCCGGGAAAGACTGGAACTCAATGCTGATGACCCTGCTACAGCCCAGAATCTTTTGGGACCACCGTAGGCCCGGTATGTGGGAATGAAGAGGTGAAAGAGACATAGTTCCTCACTTACTCTCTAGTTGTGGAGATGGATAATAAGAAAGATGGTCATAATTGCATTACTCTCATGCTTGGCATGCCTGTTGCTACATAAGTTTGAAGAACTCCCCAGGCATCTACCCAGGCTAACGTGGGAAGTCAGGGAAAGCTTCTAGGAGGAAGAGACTTCTGGGTGGAGACTTTAAGGATGAGTTCCAGTTATTCAGGAAGCGAGGAAGCAGTGAGAGTGGGGAAAGGTGTTGAAGGCAACTGGAGGATGGTACTCAAAGGCTCGGAATGAGCAAGAGAGAGCAGAGCCAGTTTGGGGAGCTGGAGTGTGGAGTAGGGAGGTGGGTGGGTGGTTGAGTGATGATGGGGAGCCTGTGAAGTGAAGAGCTAAGTGATGGTGGAGTATGTCTTGAAAAGTCTGATGCAGGACTTCCGTGGTGGTCCAGTGGCTAAGATTCCACACTTCCAATGCAGGCGGCCTGGGTTCCATCCTTGGTCAGGGAACTGGATCCCACGTGCCACAACTAAAGATCCTGCATCCCTCAATGAAAATCAAAGATTCTGTGGGCTGCACCTAAGACTGGGTACTGCCAAACAAATAAATAAATATTATAAAAGAGAAAAGCCTGATGCTACTCCAGGATTTTGGAGGACTGTTCTCCTGTGAGCAATAAACTGATAAAGGAATATGGCAGAAGGGTGATAGACCCCGATTGTGGTTTAGAGGGATGACCCTGGCTGCAAAGGGTCAGACTGAAGCAGGGAGACCAGACAGGTGCTGGTTGTGATGAGAATCCAGTCTAATGGAAGGTTTGGTCTGGTCCCATCTCTGAGCAGCATCCATGGGACTCTAATGGGGCTCATACTGGCTTGGGGAGAGGGAAACGGCTTTGAGGACAGAAGTGGAAGAAATGTGAGGGCTGGCCAGGCCTCCGAGATGTGCATCCAAGACCGTGCACAGAGCACTCTGTCCTCTGCTGACATGGGTCTGACCTGCTGTGACTCTGTGGGGCGAGTGCTTTGCAGGTGGAGATGGAGGTTTAATAGCGGCTGGTGAGTGGTGAGAGTGCGGGTTTTTCGGGAATGGATGTGAAGGAGGCATCTCTATACAGCTAAATTCCTTTATTAACGTAATGAGTTTGGCTGCTTTCCTGGAAATGCAAGTGCCATTTGGCACCATCGCTGCTGNGTTTAATAGCGGCTGGTGAGTGGTGAGAGTGCGGGTTTTTCGGGAATGGATGTGAAGGAGGCATCTCTATACAGCTAAATTCCTTTATTAACGTAATGAGTTTGGCTGCTTTCCTGGAAATGCAAGTGCCATTTGGCACCATCGCTGCTGCTTCAGAAAGGGTGTCATTAAACTAAGAATCTGTAGGAATGCACAATGGCGATAAACGAAGCTGCCTGGGAGATTGCAGGGAATCACGCAGACTTCAGAGGGACCTTCAGAATGGAGGCTGTGAAGTCAGTATGCAGCTAAGGGGTGGGGGAGGGGTGCTGGAAACTGGAACAATTAGCTGGATTATCCAACCCAAGCAGGTAATAATGAATCATATTTAGAGGGTTAATAGTAAAGTCATATCAAAGTCAAGTTGAAGCAGAGACCTCAAAGGGGCCAGACGACCTCCCAGCCCTTCTGTCCCCTATTCACTAGTGGAATCTCTAGTCTGGGTTTCTAAAGGCAGCACCTGAGTGTTACTGTTTTTGTTTCTTTCCATGACTCAGCTGTGCCTCAGATTGTCCTGGTGGTTCCCAGACCTACTGGGAGGGAACCTTGAGATGTTACTTCTTCCCAACGTGAGACCAGACTTGGAAAACCAAGGGCTGAGACAAGATCAACAGATAGGATGGGAATAGAAATCTCTCTTCCTATTTCATTTGTTCTTTGGATGGGTTGGGTTTGAAATTAGAGGGAGACTTGGGCAGTCATTGGGCTTCTCTGGTGGCTCAGACAGTAAAGAGTCTGCCTGCAATGTGGGAGACCTGGGTTTGATCCCTGGGTTGGAAAGATTCCCTGGAGAAGGGGATGTTATCCACTCCAGTATTCTTGTCTGAGGAATTCCAGGGACAGAAGAGCCTGGCGGGCTACAGTCCAGAGGGTTGCAAAGAGTCAGACACGACTAAGCGACTTTCACTGGGCAGCCATTGGGCTTTTAAATTCATTGTACTGCTGTGAAATTCTTTCTTTCTGAGTTGAGTTTGGACCCAGAGTTGGATGTGGACGACATGGTACAAGAAAACCTTCCCAGATGATGTCAGCCCAAAGCGATATAAGGTTTCCAGGAGCCTGGGATGCAGCCACCACTGCAAGCACCTTTCATGCTCCCTCTTGCCCTCACAGCAAACCTGTAAAGATGTAGTAGTTAGGACTTTGCAGGTGAGAAGAGGAGGCTCAGAGAGGTAAAGATGCTTGGCCAAGTCCGCTCAGTTGATTTGAACTCAGTTTGTCTTATGTTGAAGCTGGTCCCTCCAACCCTGTATCTGTTCTTGCTGATGAGGAAGGTATGTAAGAAGAGTTCATGTAAAGTCAGTTTTTAAAAAATTTTTTTGGCTGCATTGCATGCGGAATCTTTATTTAGATGGGAAACTCACGCTTGCTAGCTTGGCTTCTTCTGTTTATTTTTGGCTGCACTGGGTCTGCATTGCCTTGTGCAGACTTTCTCTAGTTGGGGACGAGTGGGGGTTACTCTCGAGGTGCAGGGCTCAGGCTTCTTACTGTGGTGGCTTCTCTTGTTGCGCAGCCCAGGCTCTGGAGCACGTGCGCTTCAGTAGTTGCAGTGCGTGGGCTCAGCAGTAGTGGCTCATGCCCTTAGTTGCTTACAGCATGTGGAATCTTCCCAGACCAGGGAAGGAAACCATGTCCCCTGCATTTGCAGGCAGGTTCTTAACCCCCGGACCTCCAGAGAACTCCCTATGTGGAATCTTAGCTCCTTGACCAGGGATGGAACCTGTGCCCCCTGCACTGGGATTGGGGAGTCTTAACCCCTGAACTGCCAGGCAAGCCCTGTAAAATCAGGTTTGAGTTCAGCCCAGCCTGAGAAAAGTGTCTGTGGTTCCCTCCATCCATTCCCGCTTGGCTTCCGTCCCAGGCAAGAGTTCCACATGGTTAGGCGCTTTTATAAAATTTTTATTTTTCAATTACATGGTCATTGTAACAAATCCAAACAACACAAAAGTGGATAAAATGGGTGGAGAAAGGCCCCTCCTCCCCCTCCCCCCTAGTTTAAGACTCTTTTTATGTTTATGACGTGTAGAGTCATGCTCGACTCTGGACTCCATCCCTTACTAACTTCGCAGCACTGGTGAAGTTAACTTCACTTACTGAAGTTGCTTAACTTCCTGATGACTAAATTTCTTCTGAAAAATTGTGTGATAGTACTCTTAAGTTTGTTTAAGGATTAAATATTTAGATAGGTGCTTGGCAAAGAGTAAGCGTTCGATAAATCATTAGCTATTTTTATTATACATGACTTTTAAAATAAAAAATGAGTATTAACACTACACATATTGTGCTGAAACTTCCCTTTTCACTTTACAATATGTTGTGGACTTTGTGCCAAGTCTGTACATATGGCACTTTCAAAAATGGTTGTGTAGAATTTTATTTGTATGGAAGTACTCTATTCATTCAGATATGGACAGACACTTAAATCATTTCCACTTCTTCTTTTATTTTTACAGACAAGTTTACAAGTTTGAACTTTTGTAAGATACACATTCAAGAGGTGAAGTCATAGGATTTTTTAGGAAATATATATATATTTCCTANTGGAATCAGAGCCTTTTGTGTTTGAAAGCCACGTCCTTAAATCACTGCTCCTTGAATGAGAAGATGTGTGTGGACCCATGAAGACAGGGCTTTGTATTATTTATCAAGAAGGGATGCTACTTGGAGCCTCAGGCATACTCAGCCCCATGACAAAACTGGGTTGCTTCTCGAGATGTTTTTGGGGCCCTGATGAATGATGACATGGGTTAAAGAACCATACAGGGGCCCCTTACCATCTGGTCCCTACCCACCTTTCCAACCCCCATATGCAGCCACAGCCCACTACTCACACATTCATGAATGTATCATAATTTTTTTCAAACCTTAAACTTTTTATTTTGTATTGAGGTATAGCTGATTAACAAATTCTTGGTAGTTTCAGATGAACTGTGACTCAGCCATATGTATACATGTATCCATTCTCCCCCCAAGCCCGCTTCCATCCAGGCTGGCACATAGCATTGAGCAGAGTTCCATGTGGTATACAATAGGTCCCTGTTGGTTATCCATTTTGAATATAGCAGTGTGTACATGAGCATCACAAACTTCCTAACTATCCTTCCCTCTGGCAACCGTATGTTCATTTTCTAAGCCTGTGAGTCTCTTTCTGCTTTGTAAATAAGTTCATTTACATCATTTCTTTTTGGATTCCACATATAGGAGATGTCTTTGGATATTTCTCCTTCTCTGACTTCACGCATATGACACTCTCTAGGTCCACGTTGCTGCAAATGTTGAATGCATCATTATTTGCACTTACTGTTCAGTATGGCTGTTCTTTGTTGCCTATCCACCCTGCAAACTCCTACTGTCTGCTAAGAGCCATCCCAAATGTCCCCTTCTCTCAGAAATATTTCCCTCTATCCCCTGTCAGGGTTAGTAGCTGCTTCTTTGTAAGTTTGGCTGGATGTTGAACTCTTGAAGGATAGAGTTAGTTATGTCTGCATATCTAGCCATGAAACAATGTCAAGCACATAGTCAGAGCTTGGGGCTCTTAAGTGAGAGAATGGTTTGATGTCGATGGGAGAACAGCTGTGTTTGGTCAGCCCAGGGTGTCTGGCCAATGAGGTTTATGATTTCCAGCACAAAGTGCCTAATACTTCTGGGAGGGGCGTGGATGAAAGTGCCAGGGGCAGATGCTTTGCTAATGGCAGGGAATGCAAACCTGGGAAGTGATAGTGAACACATCCAATGATTATTCAGCATTTGAAGAGATCTTGATAGATTGGCAGAATTGCCTGAAATTAACAAGATGACCCTTAACATCATGGATGCATTTGAAGTGTGGCTAATATAAAGGTCTGTGAATCAATGGCTAGGGTGAGGGAGAAAAGAAGGAATATCCACAGATGACTAAGGTGTCAAACAGCCCTCTATATGTGCCATGGTTTTTCATACTATGTTAAGGGGAAGATTAGAGGCTCGTCTGGGAAGGGACATAAACATGCAGAATTTCGTTTGTTGAATCTCCTCCATGCTTGTCATGGCACATGAAAGTTAGTAGATGTTCAATAAATATTTATTGCATTTTGAGTGACTAGTGACTGCATTTACTTTCTGCTTAGAATATCCTTAGTCTTAAAATTCGTATTCGTTCCTCAAGAGTGAACTCAGAAGTCACCAATTCTGGGCATTTTTCCTAGTGGGTACTTCTCCATTGGTTTTAGACATAGGGCTTCTTACACTGTGTTATTTGCTTACGATATGGATCTCTTGTTAGACTGTGAGCTTAGAAAGCAGGAACTACGTTTGATTAATTTCTGGTCAACCTGTGCGTTCCATATCATCTGTATTCAATAAATATTTGCAGAATAAATGCCTGGGAAAGGCTGGCACATGATGCTTATTTAATTTCCAGCAAGGCTCAGTGGTCTGAAACAGGATATGGGTCAAAGAACAAGGGACCAGCGTGTGACGGAGACAGGATGGCAGTGAGAGAGCAGGGCAGTGGAGTAAGCGGTGCTTGGCCGCAGAGATCTGTAGCATCATCACCTCTGTGCTGGGCAGAGAGAGCCTGGATGTAGAAGCTTGCTGCCAGCACGGAGTCCTGGATGGTGAGTTTCTGGGGACTGTGGCCACTTTCTGCTCAGCTCCCCTGCCTGGCAGCATCTGGCAGCGTAATAACACCTAGCACTGAGGAAGAGAGAGTCCCTATGTGCTGGGTGCTGTGTGGAGGATTATGAGCCTTCATCTCAACCCCCACAACAGTACCAACTTGATAGGTACTGCTATTACTTCATTCTATATGTGGGGCCATGGCAGCCAGAGGATTAGGTAACGTGCTTCATAATCACAAAGTGAGAGGAGGAGTAGAGCTTGGAGGCGGTGCTGTGGGGCCCCAAGTTCGTGTTCCCGAGTTCTTGGCTACACTGCCTTATGGAGGGAGCAGGTGTGCCAGAGGTAAGGGTAGTGGGAGATGGAGTGTCTGAACATGGAGGTAGTCACGGTGAGTTTGGAGCTTCACTGTTGTAAACATATGGGGGCTTCTTACTATGAGCCAGGAATTGGTCTAAGTGCTATAAGTATTATATATGCATTATGACTTTAAGGGGCTTCCCTGGTGGCTCAGAGGTTAAAGCGTCTGCCTCCAATGCGGGAAACCCGGGTTCAGTCCCTGGGTCCGGAAGATTCCCCTGGAGAAGGAAATGGCAACCCACTCCAGTATTCTTGCCTGGAGAATCTCATGGACAGAGGAGCTTGGTAGGCTACAGTCCATGAGGTCACAAAGAGTGGGACACGGCTGAGTGACTTCACTTTCATTTTATGCATTTTTTGTATTTTAATTAATCTTCAAAAGTACTCGGAGATGATACCCACTGGTGTCACCCGTTTTAGAGATCAGGAAACTGAAGACCAGAGAAGTCATCTATTTGCTTAAAACCATACCACGCCACTAACACCTGCTGAAGCCACAGGCAAACAGGGTCCTGGGGCCTTCCCTGGTGGTCCAATGGTTAAGAATTCGCCTGCCAATGTAAGGGGAGGAGGTTCAATCCCTGGTAGGAGAACTAAGATCACACTTGGCACCGGGCAACTGAGCCCACACAACAAAGAGTGTGTGCACCACAGTGAAAGATCCCACATGCTGCAGCTAAGACCTGATGCAGCCAAAAATAAATAAGCTGTGGGCTTACCCACCAGGCTCTCCTCCACTGTTGCATTAACCATCATATTGTGGCTCCTCCTGGCTGAGCCCCAGTTACACCCAGATAAGATGCCTTTCAAGTGCTCAGAACAGGAGAGAGGTCTCAGGTCTTCAAGGACTGAGGACTTAGTCCAGGAAAAGGAAGTCTGGATGCAGATCCTTTGTGGGAGGGGCACAGGTGAGCTCCAGACCGCCCCATCCTGGGAGGAGCATTCCCAAGAGCTTGAATAAACCAGATCAGGTTCCTGTGCTGTATTCTAAACCTCCAATGCTGGGCCAGCCAGCCAGTCAGGAGTTGAGCCGGAAGCAACCATGACTTCCCTGTATATAAAACATTTCCCACAACCTCTCTTCTCCCCAAAGTCATTAATAACAATCTTTGTCCTGGCAGCATCTGCTAACTATTTATACACGGATAGTATAACATTTTCATATACACAACATTTTTCATCCCAGGTTGAGTTAATTACACACGACTCACCAGTGAGGAGCATGTCCTCCAGCAATCCAGTGCAAACAATGCTGCCTTGCTCCCTACTCCCTCAACCCGAAGCAGGAATTTGCTGCCTTTCTTCAGCTTCTACCACTTTCCCTCATTTATCACCGTTGCTCTAAATGAATCACACAAGCCATGCAAAAACACTCTGAGACTTTTGACTCTTCCTCTTTTAGCTTCTTCCTGGTAAAAGCAGGTTCTAAGAATATAGGAACCCTTCTTGAAAATCGAGTCCTAGTTTTTCATCGAATGGACTGAGAACCCCAAAGGTTGCTCTCATCACCTGTGTCCATAGGATGTACAAGAAATCATAGTGTCTTGGAGGTAACTGGGGCACCTTAAAAGTTCATTTAGGCAACGAGGCGACAGAAACACACTTGGAGCTTCCAGGAAAAAATGCAGACTTGCTGGCACCCCTACTTTCACCCAGGAGACCCATTTTGAACTTCTGACCCCCGGAACTGGAAGATCATAAATTTGAGTTGCTTCAAGCCATGAAGTTTATGCTAATTTGTTACAGCAGTAATGTTGTTGTTGTTCAGTCACTAAGTTGGGTCTGATTCTTTGCGACCACATGGACTGCCACACACCAGGCTACTCTGTCCTCCACGATCTCCTGGAGTTGTCTCAAATTCATGTCCATATCAGTAACAGGAAACTGTTGTAAGTGAATACCCTGAATGTATGATTTATATGAATATGTGTGTGTGGTTTTCTAAGCCTGTATGTCTTCAGTTCAGTTCAGTTCAGTTCAGTCGCTCAGTCATGTCTGACTCTTTGTGACCCCATGAATCGCAGCACGCCAGGCCTCCCTGTCCATCACCAACTCCAGGAGTTCACTCAAACTGACGTCCATAGAGTCAGTGATGCCATCCAGCCATCTCATCCTCTGTCGTCCCCTTCTTCTCCTGCCCCCAATCCCTCCCAGCATCAGAGTCTTTTCCAATGAGTCAACTCTTTGTACGAGGTGGCCAAAGTACTGGAGTTTCAGCTTTAGTATCATTCCTTCCAAAAACACCCAGGACTGATCTCCTTTAGAATGGACTGGTTGGATCTTGCAATTCAAGGGACTCTCAAGAGTCTTCTCCAACACCACAGTTCAAAAGTATCAATTCTTTGGCACTCGGCCTTCTTCACAGTCCAACTCTTACATCCATACATGACCACTGGAAAA
>SJYV01012149.1:1207523-1224578 GCA_006410875.1 Neotragus pygmaeus | reverse complement strand
AAAATAAAGTCTGACACTGTTTCCACTGTTTCCCCATCTATTTCCCATGAAGTGATGGGACCAGATGCCATGATCTTAGTTTTCTGAATGTTGAACTTTAAGCCAACTTTTTCACTCTCCTCTTTCACTTTCATCAATAGGATTTTTAGTTCCTTTTCACTGTCTGCCATAAGGGTGGTGTCATCTGCATATCTGAGGTTCTTGATATTTCTCCCAGCAATCTTGATTCCAGCTTGTGCTTCTTCCAGCCCAGCATTTCTCATGATGTACTCTGCATAGAAATTAAATAAGCAGAGTGACAGTATACAGCCTCGACGTACTCCTTTTCCTATTTGGAACCAGTCTGTTGTTCCATGTCCAGTTCTAACTGTTGCTTCCTGACCTGCATATAGGTGTCTCAAGAGGCAGGTCAGGTGGCTGGTATTCCCATCCCTTTCAGAATTTTCCACAGCTTAATGTGATCCACATAGTCAAAGGTTTTGGCATAGTCAATCAAGCAGAAATAGATGTTTTTCTGGAATAAAAGTCTAAATGTCCTTAGACTTCCCTGGTGACTCAGTGGTAAAGAATCTGCCTGCCAGTGCAGGAGACAGGGAATCCATCCCTGGTCTGGGAGGAACCCACATGCTACAGAGCAACGAAGCCCGTGTACTACAACTATTAAACCTGTGCTCTAGAGCCTGGGAGCTGAAACTACTGAAGCTGGTACACCCTAGAGCCCATGGTCTGCAACTAGAGAAAAGCCCATGCAGCAAAGAAGACCCAGCACAGCCATAAATAAATAAATTATAAATAAAAAATCTAAATGTTTTTGAATGAAGGAAGTCCCTTGGGTGGCCAAAGAGAGTGCAGAAACTAGAAGATTCCTGGGAGGGCTGCAAACTTTCTATCTCTCCCTGTATTAGTGGACCAGACCCAACACAACACTGTAGTTTAATTCAAGACTGATGTGTCAGAGGACCCAAAGGTCAGGATCTATCCAAGTGAATGGGTGAAGGCATCTGTGTTCAGGCACTTACATGTGCATGTGAATGTATGTATATACCCATGTGGACACACACATGTGGCATCTTTGTACTTTCATGCATGTGGATAGACATGCTTATGTTTGTGCATGTGTATGCAGCATGTGCAGGCATAGTGTTCATGCATGTCTGTGTACAAGGCATATGAGGACACACATGTATACTTCCATGTGATGTGCATGTGTGTGCACATGTGTGCATCCTGTGTTCACTTGGGGGTTTCAGGCCTAAAGTCAGAACACCCCTAACCCATCCAGTGGTCACCTTCCTGAGCCAGGCCCTGGGCAGAGAGGCAGCACAGGCGCCCTTGACAGGAACCATTCATTTGCTAGTTTCTCCCTGGGGCTGGAGTCAAATGAAGCTTGTTTTTCCATTTCTACACAATGAGAAGAAGTGCATTGATTTTTCCTCACTTCTGATTGTTCACATTAGAGGCTTGTTTCTACGTAATTGACACCCAGCTCACTCGTTTTGCTGCACAAACATATTTTACAGGTTGCTTTCCTCTTTGGGACGTAGTCCTGGGTGGACCTGAAACAAGTTCATTTTCTAGATGGGTGCTTCTTTGCATAGAGAGCATCTCTCAGAGAGCAAGTTCAGCGGTTCTGATGGCTCCTTTCAACAGTTTATTTGTTCACCCATTAGTGTCCAAAACATTGTATTGAGTGCCAGTGATGTGTGGTCAGAATCCAGTGGGCGGGTGGGCTGTGGTTGAGGGGCACCAGACCGTCCCTGCTTGCAGAACCATCAGTCTAGGGTGACATGTCAGCCTAGAGGGGGTCTTTCTCCCATCCTCCTTAGGAAACAGTAAAGAAATTCAGGGCTCAGCAAAAAGGAAGGGGAAAAGGGAGAAGGTGGGATAAAGATTTGAAGCAGCAGGCCAGCAAGTTTCCTTGCTTAGGAACCTTGCCATGGAAGCAAGGAGTCCTAACCAGTAGACCTCCAGGGATGTCCCAAGAATTGCTTATTGCTTCCCCAATGTCCATCCTCCTCTTTGTCTTTCACAGCAGAACCCTGATTCCATTCCATGTGCAATGGGGCTAACTAAAGGACCGAGTTTTCTTGCAGCTAGCAGTGACTAGTCGGTTGGGAACGGAAGTGGGAGGGCACAACTTCTGAGAAAGTGCTTTGACAGAGAGTAAGATGGAGGCTTCCTCTTCTTTCCTCTCCTCTTGCCTGATTTCTGCCTGGCACTCAGATGTGTGGCTAAATCTCCAGCAGACATCCTGGATCATGAGTGGCCTTGAGAATGGAGGTCATGGTCTGAGGACCGTGCCCCAGAAAGATGGAAGATCTTGAGTCTTAACTACTGTGGAGAACTTTCAATACTGCCTATCTCAGGGCTTCTTATATGTGAGAGGGAAATAAATGTTTCTTTCCAGTTTCTGTTACTAGCTTCTGAATGCAACTNCGATCGGGTGACTTTCACTTTCATATTTGTTCTCAAGGCTTTCTGTGACATATCTCTCCTCTTTAAGACTATCTTCAGGGATTTTTCTGGCTGGGTCACTGCTAGCATCCTATGACCTGGGCTGGAGTTCCCTGGATCAGAATTTGAAGGTAAATCTTAGCCAAGTCTCTGTCTTTGGAGATAGATGAGGAGGATGGTAAGTATAAAATTATGCCAAGAGAAAAACAAAGAAAAGCATTTGGAGCAACTGAGTTGATGCCTTGGGTGCTGCCTTTGGTGACATTATTTATTTATTAGGGTTTCAGTGTGGTTTTGTGGACTTTCACAGGAGTTGGGCAGGGGGAGCCTCAGGTCACTCCAAGTCCTTGGGATGAAATGTGTGCCACCGGATGCCAGTGATGGGAAATTAAAAGTGAAGAGTCTGCTGTTTACTTGTCTCTGATGCCCTCTGGTTCCTCATCTGCCCCTATTGGGGTTCCCATACAATTGAGAAGTTTACCTGTTTGATTTCAGGTGCTTGGATTGTTACTGAATGTGGGCTCTGGCTGCTCATCGCTCTAAAGCCAATAAAGGGGCAAAGTTGGTGGAAAGGAAGGTTTGCTATATTTTGGAGTCTGGCCACCTTGTGGGAAAGCGAACTCTTGTCCAAAGACCGACTTCCCCTGACTGGCAGTCAGTGGGCAAGCGCTTTTATAGGCTGAGGGAAAGGGTTACATGCAGAAACAGCACAGTCAAGGCTGATAGTCATCTTGAACTTTGTCAGGCAGTGGTCTGATCAGTGTCATCTTGATCCTTTTTAAGTACAGTTAACTTTCAGTTCCAGGATCTATTTTTTCCCATTTCTTTGAGGCCAGCTCTTGGAATTGTGGCAGCTTAAGTCATGGCTACAGGCTGGTCAGCCTGTAGTTAACTACTCCAAGTTCACAGGACATGGCTCAGAATATTATCTATAGCCCTTGGAGAGGAACTAAAGGTCCTTGACTATGCTTAACGACTCAACTATTATTATTTAGTCTTGTTAAACTGTTTTCCTTTGCTTCTGCATTTTCTCACTTCTCTGATTAAGCTGATTTTGGGGTAAAGTTTTTCCACAGACCAAAGGCAGGCTGAGGTCACGGTGGCAAGGACCATGGAATCCTACTCTGTCAGGGCCACTGAGCTCCGCTCTGGGTGACGGGGCAGAAGGAAGATGGTTTCACAGCTTCTCAGTGTGGGCATTTATTTACTTTAAATATTCACTTATTAATTCGGCTGTGTTAGGTCTTAATTGCAGCACGTGGGAGCTTTCTTTGTGGCTCTTGGACTCTCCAGTTGCGGTGTGAGGGCTCACACGGACTTAGTTGCCCTGAGGCATGTAGGATCTTAATTCTTGGACCCAGTGATCGAACCCATGTCCCCTGCATGGGAAGGTGGATTCTTAACCACTGGATCACCAATGAAGTCCGAGGCATTTGATTTTTTTCAGTGCAGGTTAACTTGTCTGCCTTCATGCCCCCTGCCCTGGTTGACACCCAGCTTCCATTGATGCCAGCCATGGTGCAGCCTCCCAGACTCTGGGTGGGTACCCTGGTTGGCTCCAACTCAGCCTCCTGCTGCTTAGTGCTGGGAATCCTGGTTGTGGCACCCACCCCAGACTCCAGCCCTCGAGTGCACAGCCCCTGGCCCTTCTTACGTGATCAACGCATCAGCCGTCTTGAAGCTCTCCTTGCCTCCAGGTCAGCAGCCAGGGTGATTTTTCTTTTTCTTTTTTAATTAATTGATTAAGTTTTAATTTTGGGCTGGGTTGAGTCTTTATTGCTGCATACAGGCTCTTCATTGTTGCACACAGCCTTTCTCTACTTGCAGCGAGTGGGGGTAGTTTCTAGCTGTGGTGCCCGGGCTTCTCACTGCGGTGGCTTCTCCTGTTATGGAGCACGGGCGCTAGAGTTCGAGGACTCAGTCGCAGCATGCAGGCTTAGTTGCCCCTTGGCATGTAGGCTCTTAGTTCCCAGACCAGGCATTGAACCCATGTCCTCTGCATTGGTAGGAGGCTTCTTAACCTCTAGGCCACCAGGGAAGTCCCCAGGGTGATCTTTCTAAGACACAAATCTGTCCCTGTTCCTTTCTTCATTAAAATACTTCAATGGCTCCCTGTCACCCACAGGATAAATCTAAACTCCTAGCTACAGCACAGAACGATTTTCAGGATTTTTCCAAAGCCGCTTCTTCTGACTTGCCCACATCCACCCACAACTCCAGCCATGCCGAGGACTCGCCTAGCTCTTTGCCCAGGCCCCCTGGGGCTGGTGCCAGGGAGAGGTGAGTTGAGGCACTTGCCATGGGTGAAAAACTTAAGGGGTGCCTCCAAACTCAGGAACCCAAAGAAAGAACATTTAAAAGAAATCAAAATTAAGACAAAAAGAAATCCATGGTGAACAAAATTTCAGAATTTTCCACGGAGACAAGCTCTGACAGTGTGGTGCCGAGCCATCCCGGAGCCAAGGCAACGGGAAAATGTGCATTCTGATGTGTGTGTTTTTATGTGTTCTTGTAAAGGGTTCATTTAAATATTGAAAAATAGAGAAGTAGGTGTATTAACACTGACAACGTTGTTTTAAGTTTAAACATTTTATTTTTACTCAATCCAGAATTTATTATAGTTCCACTCTTCTGGCTTTAACAGAGCAAATGCATCAGTAACATTTTCAAAATCTAGTTTTGTAGAAGAGAGTAGATTTTGCATCAGGCTCCATTATGGTTCCACATGGCACTGGCGTGAGGATGTCCTCTTGGTCTGGTTGAGCCCAGTAAAAGAAGGCAGCAAAGAGGGAGCAGGGTCCTTGCAGTGGGCGCCGTGTAAAAGCAGGGCTGGAGAAGCCAAGAAAACACACCTAACAAGCTTGGGAACATTTAACCCTTCCTTAAGGGGACCCGACACAGAAGTCTGCCCACAGGCTTTATTTTATAACAAATAAAAAATAATTTGGTATTATTTCTTAAAGTCTGGTTAGGGACAAGGCTTGGAAATTGGGCTGCCTCCGTTCTAGGTTCTGGAACCACCACACACAGCCATGTGATTTGGGGCAAGTTATTTAGCCTCTCTGCATTTCAGTTTCTTCATCTCCAAAAAGATAATATAACAGTGGAAGCTCCCTAATCTTAGGGCTATTGGAAGAATTAAATGAGATAGTCCCCTTTCACAGGGGCATGAGTTCCAGTTGCAAAGCTTTCACCCAATCACTTCCTGAAGGGCCCACTTCCTAACTCCATAACATTGGAGTGGGGTAGGATATCAACAAATGAATTATGGCTGTGCTGGATCTTTGTTGATCTAGTTGTGGAGGCTGGGGGCTGGCCATGAGGGTTTCTTATTGCTTCTCTTGTTGCAGAGCACCGGCTGTAGGTCATGTGGGTTCAGTAGTTGCAGCGCATGGGCTTAGTTGCTCTGTGGCATGTGGGATCTTCTGGATCAGGGATCGAACCCCTGTCTCCTGCATGGGCAGGCAGATTCTTTACCACTGAACCACTCAAGAGAGTCCAACAAATGAATCTTGATGGGATACAACCTTCAGTGCATCACAATGCACTCTCCCAGATGAAGGCTCAGACATCAGCCAACACAACCAGCGGACTGTGTGATACGCCTCAACACAGATGTCCTGCGGGCTGGTACTTTAATGATGCCTTAAAACTGCACTTCCAGGGGACATACAGCAGTGAAATCCCTGGCCTGTTTGTCCAGGAGACCGTTTTCCTTACAGGTCACAGAGCAAACATGGTGAGAACCAAATCAGTTACAAGAAGTGAAAGAAGGCAGCAAAGATAGAGCAGGGTCCTTGCAGGGGGTGCCGTGTAAAAGCAGGGCTGAAGAAGCCAAGAAAACACACCTAACAAGCTTGGGAACATTTAACCCTTCCTTCAGGGGACCCAACACAGAAGTCTGCCCACAGGCTTTATTTTATAACAAATAAAAATAATTTGTTATTATTTTTTAAAGTCTGTACTGCATTTGTTACAATATTATTTCTGTTTTATGTTCTGGTTTTTTGGCCACCAGAAATCTGGAACCTTAGCACCCAATCAGTGACCAGCATCCCCTGCATTGGAAGGAGAAATATTAAACACTGGGTTTCCAGAGCAGTCCCCAACATTCATTATTTTTTAAAAGACTTTTGACAAATGTAGGGAGCAGTGCCGAGAATCCTTATAAAGAATAAATTGGGGCCAAATAGAGGCAGTAAGAAAGTTGAGCACCAGAGAATTGATGCTTTTGAATTCTGGTGTTGGAGAAGGTTCTTGAGCGTCCCTTGGACTGCAAGGAGATCTAATCAGTCAATCAGAAAGGAAATCAGTCCTGAATCTTCATTGGAAGGACTGAGGCTGAAGCTGAAGCTCCAATACTTTGGCCACCTGATGAGAAGAACTGACTCACTGGAAAAGACTCTGATGCTGGGAGGGATTGAAGGCAGGAGGAGAATGCGATGACAGAGGATGAGATGGCTGGATGGCATCACTGACTCGATAGACATGAGCCTGAGCAAGCTCCAGGAGTTGGTGATGGAAAGGGAGGACTGGTGTGCTGCAGTCCATGGGGTTGCAAAGAGTCAGACATGACTGAGTGACTGAACTGAACTGAACTGAGAGACAGTAAAAAGTTTCTGCTGCTGCTAAGTTACTTCAGTCGTGTCCGACTCTGTGCGACCCCATAGACGGCAGCCCACCAGGCTCCCCCTTCCCTGGGATTCTCCAGGCAAGAAAACTGGAGTGGGTTGCCATTTCCTTCTCCAATGCATGAAAGTGAAAAGTGAAAGGGAAGTCGCTCAGTCGTGTCCGACCCTTAGTATGGACTGCAGCCTACCAGGCTCCTCCATCCATGGGATTTTCCAGGCAAGAGTACTGGAGTGGGGGGCCATTGTAATGGTCCTTTTAAAAAAACATTTATGTTATTAAACTGAACTTTGTTTTTCCAGCATCCTTCTTCATTGTTGTTGTTCAGTCAGTATGTCGTGTCTGTTTCTTTGCAACCTCATGGACTGCAGCACGCCGTGCTCCTCTGTTCCCCACTATCTCCTGGAGTTTGCTCACATTCATATCCATTGAGTTGGTGATGCTATCGAACCATCTCACCTTTTGCCACCCCCTTCTTCTTCTGCCTTCAATCTTTCCCAGTATCAGGGTCTTTTCCAATGAGTCTTAGCATCAGGTGGCCAAAGTACTGCAGTTTCAGCTTCAGTGTCAGTCCTTCCAATCAATATTCAGGATTGATTTCCTTTAGAATTGAGTGGTTTGAATTGTGTCCATCTTTTCCTTATCTCCAAATTGGTCTACACATCACATCTGCATTTCCTTCCAAAACACAGCTCAGGCCTGATGTCTCTTGGCTGGATGGAAATACTCTATGTCTCCCTATTGGCTGCAAGAACCACTGGTTGATTTCCTTCCTTCCTTGAAGCCCTTTAGGGTTTCCCTGGTGTCTCAACAGTAAAGAATCTGCCTGCAATGTGGAAGGCCCAGATTTGATCCTTGGATCAGGAAGATTCCCTGGAGAAGGAAATGGCAACCCACTCCAGTGTTCTTGCCTGGGATATCCCAGGGACAGAGGAGCCTGGCAGGCTACAGTCCATAGGATTGCAGAGTTGGACACAACTGAGTGACTAACACTTTCACTTGAAGCCCTTTCCCCCCTGGGTTTCAGGATGCATGCTTTCTTAGGTTTCACCTCATCTCACCAACCACCCTTTAAAAATTTCCTTAACTGGCTCCTCTCCATCTCCCAGCCTTTGATATTTGGGAGTACCCCAGGGCTCAATCTTGGTATCTCTTCCCTTTCTTAGCTATTCTTGGGCCCTTGTTGATCTCAACCTTTCTTATGTCCTAAAACATCATTAGGACTTCCAAATTTTATACTTCTAGCACAGACCTCTTCTCTAATCATAGACTTAGAGATCCAGCTTTCTTGGTGTGAGAAAAATGAGCCAGGTAAATCTAGTCTGTTGTATCGATCTTTTCAAAAAAGACAAATGTAGCAGATTATATTATTTAAAAGATTTACTTATGTATCTATTTATTTGGCCACGTCAGGTCTTAGTTGCAGTACATAGGATTCTCCTTGCATTATGTGGGATCTTTTGTTGAGGCACATGGCCTCTCTGTTTGTGGTTCCTGGGCTGAGTTGCAGCATGTGGAATCTTAGTTCGCTGACCAGGGATCGAACCCAATTGCCCTGCACTGGAAATCAGATTCTTAACCACTGGGCCACCAGGGAAATGCTCCTACCTCCTTTCTGATCATATCACCCCTCTCCTTTCCTTCTGTAGGCTACACTCCTCTGAAGCAACTTTCTACACTCTGAAAGCTCCCCTCCCTTCCCCTCCATACCCTCTCTCTACTCTTGTCTGACATCTTGGAGCCTGAGATAGTCAACAGCCCTTCAGTTTTCAGTGCAAATCTACTCAGAGAGGGGGGCCTCTCCAAGCCTGTTGTCTTAGCGGAAGCAGGACACTTAGAACTGATCACTGCATTACCGTGGTGCTAATGTACAGCCTGGATCCCCGAGTCAGATGACACAACGTGGAGAAAATTAGCACGGCAGAAGAACTGGTCTGCAGCATTATAGATGCTCCATAATCACCAGTGTTTCAATATTCTCTCCAGAGCAGCTAATGATGCTGACAAAATACATCGAACTGCTGTTCCCTTCCACACATTCAGATAAAAGTCACTGCGTCTTGATGCAGGGCACATCATGAGTTGATGACAAAACATTATCTTTTCTTTATGAATAATAGAAGACATTTGGCTTGCTCAGAATCTCTTAAAAACTGTAGCCATAGTAACATGTGTTTTGCCCATTAATATAAGATTTTTCCCCCCTCTTAAAGACAATAGCCTGCTTTACAATGTGTTCTTATCCCCCCAACAGTGCAATATCCGTTAGATTTGCAACTCGACCAAAGTCAGAGATAGAAAAGAAGATTGTCTTTGCTACTGGTGAGATTCTTGGCTACTACCCCTGTGGGGTGACATAAAAGCCAGATTCTTTTTGGCTAAAATTTTTAGTTTACAACAAAAGAGAAAAGTGTCTGGTGGAAAACTCCATATGTATCTAAGCTCAAGGGTGATTCGGCCTCTAGCATCAAGATGGCCCTGCTGTGTGGCTGTGGTGGGTGGGAAAGGGTGCTCCATAGACATGGGGCAGAGTTTCTCTTTTTTGTAGTTGACACGCTTCCATGAGGGTATGGGGAATTTGTAAGAGCAGGCAGGAAGACATGTGTGCTCAGTGTCAGAATGGTTGAAGGAAGAGGGGTCGATGAGCCTGGAGAGGATAACTGGAGGGTTTCAGAAAATGATGGCCAATTGCTTTCATTTTATCAGTTTTACTGAGATGCAGTTGACAAATAAAATCATTAAGATATTTAAAATGTACATTGTGGTAATTTGATTTATGTGCACATTGTGAAAGGATTGCTTCCATCTAGGTAAGAGGTAATGATGTCCAGTTTCAAATATCTGAGAGGCTGGGTTGGGAGGAGAGTGATTTGACTTGTTTTGAGTGGCCCTGGGAGAAGGAACTAGTACCTAGGGATGGGAAGACACCAAAGGGGACTATATTATAATTAATCTGAGGACGAATTAGTCTCCTTGCTGTTGCCCAGAGATTGCTTGGGATGTGTGAGCAGTTATGGTGCCTTGGGTCAGATTCCCTGGTACATGACTCTGAGATGTATTTACGAATGTTGAAAATTTATAAGGGAGTGTCTTTGTCATCTATATCTTGGGGGGAGGGNCCTGGCCCAGGCCCTTATACTGCTCTAAGACTCTCCCACACCCTATCCCCATCTTTGTGAACAGTGCCTTTGACAACGGACCCTCCCTGAAATAGCCTGCTTTGAGTGTACTGTTTCCTGTTGGAACTCTAATTGCTGCCCTCTTGTTAATATTAATGTTTGATATATTATAATTCTGTAAAAGTTTCATTAAAATTGACTGCATCATTCAAACAGGTTTCCATATTTTGTTTTTAAGATGAGATAGGATTATATTTAAAGGATTGTGCTTTTTCATATGGCCTTCCCAGGTGGCTCAGTGGTAAAGAATCCCCCTGCCAATGTAGGAGATGCGAGTTTGATCCCTGGGTTGGGAAGATCCCCTGGAGAAGGAAATGGCAACCTATTCCAGTAGTTTTGTCTGGGAAATCCATGGACAGAGGAGCCTGGCAGGCTACAGTCTGTGGGGTCGCAAAGAGTCAGACATGACTTGTTGATTAAATGACAACAGCAACAACAATCCCCTGGGGAGGACGGGGTGACCTTGTATAAAACTGCTCTCTTCTGCTGAGGGAAATTCCAGGAGAATAATTCATCTGAGAATAATCAACCACCAACATTCTCAGAAGCTGAGGAAATGAGTATTTGCCTTGGGGGGAATCTGGGGAGTATACCATGGTGTCCACTACAAGAATGTAGTGAATTAACCACATCATCCACTAGAAATGGCCGCTTGATGGAGATGTTGTGATGTCTCCATCATGTTACTTCTCATGATCCTTCTGGGGTTCATAGTAAAAAAAAAATATTATCAGATCTATAGAAGATCCTTTTGAGCTCCCATGCGGCCTCCAGCATAGGTCTCAGATGAAATCAGGAGAACTGTTTGCTTACTTTCTCGCTTAAAGCTCTTAACTCCTAGGCATCATCTGATCCATAGTCTTTGGTTCCAGGAAGAACAGTTCATTTATAACTTTTGTTAAAACAACACTTGGAGTTCCCTGGTGGCCTAGTGATTAGTATTCGGTGCTTTCACTGCAGAGGCTCGGGTTCAGTCCCTGGGTGGAAAACTGAGATCCCACAAGCCACTTGTCATGGCGAGAAAAAACAAAAAACACAAAAAAACCACCCTCAACAATATTAATTGAGTGCCTTCCTCTAGAAGGTAGAAACTCAAGTATGAATAGGGCCCCTCTCCTGATGTGGTTATATTCTAATGGGAAAGACAGAAAACAAGAAACCAATAAGATTATCCTGGTGAGTGGGTATAGAATGATTGTGTGCAGATACTCAAAGAGTGAAGTAGTGATGCTGGAACTTTCAGTAGTGATACTCAAATAATTTGAATGCAGTGAAGAAGTCTTATTAATGAAGACTCCTTCATATGGGGAGCAGAATTCTAGGTAGGAAGAATAGCAAGTGAAAAGGTCCTGAGGCCAGAACAATCTTGGTATTTCAAGATTTGTTTAGTTAAATGCAGTAGGAAAAGATGAGTCTGAGTTGTCTGTAAGCCGGCTGCTTCATAGATATATTTAAGGATGTAGAAAGCATTTTCAATGAAAGTAGTAAAAAGCCAGGATTTCCAGGTGGCACAATGGTACAAAATCCACCTGCCAATGAAGGAGAGGCAAGAGACTCGATCCCCAGATCGAGAAAATCTCCTGGAGGAGGAAATGGCAACCCACTCCAGTATTCTTGCATGGAAAATTTTATGGACAGAGGATCCTGGTGGGCTACAGCCCATAGGGTCACAAAGAGCAGCACATGATTGAGCAGAAACGTACACAGAGTCAAAAGCTATGCGTGGCTTTCATGAGGAAAGATCCTAGTTCTAGTAGAGCGTTGACATGCGGCTGTCCTTGAATGCGGAATCCTAATTGGAGTGGTTTGTGTCCTCATCTGAAAAGTTAGGACAATTTCAGTACTCACTTTGCAGTGTTGTTGTGAAGATCAAAGCCTGTCATGCCTGGAAGTGCTGACCTTAGTTTACGTGCTTAACCTGGCACATAGGTTAAGTGCTCAATATATGCTAGTTCTTATTTGTGATGTTTTATTAAGAACTGGGGCTTAAACCTAAGATTTAAAATTCTATCCAAGTCCTAACTCAGTGTGACCTCCCTCTCACATCTCTATCCCCATCTCTAACCCTCCACTCCCATCCCCACATGCACGCCCACCCCACTCACATCCCCACCTCCATCTCCATCTTCTTCTCTGTCTCTTTTTCTCCCAGTCTTAATCTCTGTCTCTCTCAGGCTCTACTTCTGTCTCTTTCTCTGTGTATATCTCTTAGTCTATCCTTATGACTTGTACTCTATCTCTGCTTGTTTGTCTTCTCTGCCCCTCACTATCTTTTGTTTCTTCTTTAACCCTCTCTCTGTTTCTTTGTCTTTCACTCTGTTCTGTTTTTTTTCTTTCTATAACCCCTTCTCGCTGTCTCTTTCCTTCCTTCTGCCAGACTGAGAGCCCAGCTGCCCTCTATTGCTGCTATTCAGTTGCTAAGTTGTCTTCTGTTCTTTGTGACTCATGGACTACAGCATGCCAGGTTCCCCTGTCCTTCACTATCTCCAGGTGTTTGTTCAGATTCACATCCCTTGAATCGGCGGTGCTATCGAACCCTTCTATAGGCCCATGAGTAGGCAGCTCTCCATGGTACTGATGAGAACAGTAAGTCCAGGCCTCCATTCCTCTTTGGGGAACAGAGATGGATAACAGTCACTTTTCCTTGAGCAGTCACTCAGCAGGCACTCTCCAGCTTCTGGTGCAGGGAGCAGAGCTTCCCTTAGTGGCACTGGCTTCCCTAGAGCACACACAAGACCCCCATTTGACCATGAGAGCAGCTGCCTTTCTGCCTCCTTCCCACAAACACGCTTAATCCTGCCTAGTACATGCTCATACAGCCTCCACGGGGAGGGGTGGGGGTGGGCGGCGACTGGAGCAGCAGGTGCTTCCTGGTCTCTGGACTGGAGCAAAGCAGACTGGAAGCAGATTTATTTCTCTTGCTCTAGTGGTGCATGGCCACTCCCCAGTGAGGGACCTGGGGGCTGGCCTTCCAGAAACACGGGAGCTTTCTCTGTGGAAACCCTTCTCAAGGAAAATGGTGGCAAAAAGCTGTGCCACTTTATCCCTCAAAGCTCTTTTTTTAATGTCACTTAAAGTGAGTTCAGTGATGAGAGCCTTGGGATTTCATCTCTCTTGATCCTTTTTAGAAGGTGATGGGTGGAGGGAAGTCTCAGGGCTTGGGGGAAGGAAGAAGTGAAATCGTGATGACATAACCCAAAGCAGCCACGGGTAGATTTCAGTCCTGGCCCTGTCACTAACTCTTTGTGATCTCAGGCACAGGACTGATCAGTTTCCCCATCTGAAACTGGGAACAAAAATGTATACTTCAGGAGGGCTTCTCTGGTGGTTCAGTGGTAAAGAATCCACCCGCCAATGCAGGAGACATGGGTTCTGTCCCTGGTCCAGGAAGATCCCACATGGTGCAGAGCAACTAAGCCCATGCACCACAACTATTGAGCCTGTGTTCTACAGCCTGGGAGCCGCATCTACTGAGCCCACGTGTTGCAACTACTGAAACCCGAGTGCTCTAAAGCAACAAGAGAAGCCACTGCAATGAGAAGCTCATGCACCTCTACTAGAGAGTAGCCCCTGCTCGCCGCAACTAGAGTAAGCCCATGCAGGAATGTTAACTCAGCACAGCCAAAAATAAATAAAATAAAATAAATATATACTTCATCTTCCCATAGGATCGCTGTGAGGATCAAGCAGAAAATGGGGTGAGAGAATTTGAAAATGAAGTGTTGAGCACATTCCAATAGCTCACAGTTTTTGAGTGCCTTCTAAGGTCAGACTCTACTAAGCTCATGCATTTTCATATGCAATCGTTAAGATGCTAATGAAGTAGTTACTAGTATTGTCCCATCTAAAGGATGAGGACACTGGGGCCCACTGAGGAGTTATGTGTCCTGCCCGAAGTCACACTGAGCTAGTGTGAAAGAGAGAGAAGAGAGTTAGGAAAGGGATTCAGGTCTATTTGACTCCAAAGTTCTTGTCTCTTTCCTTGTGTCCTTCCCCTATCTTGGAGGATAAGCTGCGGATGATGTCCCGGTAGCCCTGTGGTCCTGATGGATTAACTGAGACCCAGGCAGATGGCAGGGCTTGAGTTGGCAGATCCATCCTGGGATGTCCGAGAGGCTGACCTTGGACAAACCAGAGGGCACTTGGAGGAAGAGGGTTTGGAGTTCCTTGCCTCAGGGAGCCCACCATCTGCTCTAAACTCTTTCAGACCAATTACCTTCAGAATCTGTGAATCTTTGGCCGACACTTTTGGGCAGCAGTGGTTAAGGAGACCAGGTGTCTGCTGCCTTGTTTATCCAGAGAGAGCAGAGTTGTGCCTGAAAAAGATGCTTCTGGAAGTCCAGGAGGCATCTTTCCATGGCAACAAGGATTCAGCCTGAGGATTCTGCCAACAGCTGGAGCCCTTCTTCTACCTTCTTTGATCTGCAGCCTCACCTTCCACCTCCAAGCCACAGACATCAACTGATGGTGCTTATTATTTTGAAGACATCAAGTAGGCTTTTAACGTCTTGGGTTCTGATTTGCATTTCTCTAATAATGAGTGATGTTGAGCATCTTTTCATGTGTTTGTTAGCCATCTGTATGTCTACTCTGGAGAAATGTCTATTTAGTTCTTTGGCCCATTTGAAACATGTATACTATCATGTAAGAAACGAATCGCCAGTCTATGTTCGATGCAGGATGCAGGATGCTTGGGGCTAGTGCACGGGGATGATCTGGAGGGATGATGTGGGGTGGGAGGGGGGTTCATGTTTGGGAGCTCATGTACACCCGTGGCGGATTCATGTCAATGTATGCCAAAACCAATACAGTATTGTAAAGTAAAATAAAGTAAAAATAAAAATTAAAAAAGAAAATAAAGTCTTGGGTTCAAAACTCTAAGCCAACCCTTCTGGGATAGACGAAGCAGTGGAGATTGATCAAAGAAGGATTCTGAAGTGAGTTGTGGTGAGTTTCTACAACTGAGATGCTCAGCTTCCTAAGTGTGGGTGTGGATTTGGTCACATTTCATACTTTTAACTAAAAATGGGTTTTAGCCCACTGCTTGCCATATTTAAAAAAATATTAGCAAATCTCTCAGGGTTTTGGGATTTAAAAGAAAACTCAGAGTACCCTCCTTCCAAAAATGGTCAGTCTGGCTTCTGGATGCTTGTGCTGATAGAACTAGGAACCACAACCAATCTACCCACAGACAGGCTGGTATCAGCTACCATTGTTGCTGTTGCAACACAAAATAGTTGTTGGAAACTGGTCCGGCACAAGGCAATGTTCTCTTGTCCTCGCTCGTACTGTTCTGCTTGCTGGTCCAGATCCCTCCACTGATCCCTCCTCTTTCTCAGGAAAGATCCTCTTTCCTCTGTGCTGCTCTGGATTCAAGGCACTCCACAGTGGGACTCCTGAGCCAACAGTTCTCTGGTTCACCCTCGTGTTCTTAAGCACATCCTTGTACATGGTGGGCCGGCAGTGAGGGTTCTTTTAGCCTCAGCCAAACACAGTGACAAGACCAACACTCTCTCGCACCAGCTTGGGTCACCCCTCTAGGCTGCCCCATCCCCTTAGGCTGGCTTTCAGCCTCGCAGTGCCATTGCTTGCTGATTGATCTTGGTCGGGATCAACAAAGACTCTGAAAGGTTTGAATCTCACAGTGGAAGAGGGCAACGTTGGCATATTTGCTGAGAAGCTACCCCAGGAGCCAATCTCCAAGACACCTTCCGCTTGCCAAGGAGTGTTGGCAGGAACAGTCAATGTGTTAGCCAGAAATCTGTCCAATTGCAGCCCTCCCTGGAAAGTCAATGGGTTTTATATTTTATACAGGGGCCAGGGGAGTTTTCCCAGAACAATTCACCTACGTGGAGAAGTAACTGCAACGTTTAAATTTCACCCCACCCCCCAGAAATGTTTCAATTCTGCCTGATCAGGTATCCCGTTGCACTTACAAGAAGCCAAGAAGAGGCCCTGACCCTTCCAGTCTCCATTTTCCTGCTCTGATTAGTTCCTGAGCCCAGTGCCTGAGTCTTTGTTCAAGTTTTGGGCTTGGCCTCTTCTCCAAGCTCTAGTGAATAACTCAGTCGCCCGCCCCCTTCCTAGAAATGAAGCCTTGTCTTGCTCTGGCCTGTTTTCCATCTGATTGTTTCTGGACTTGGTGGGTGGGTAAAGATTGGGGGGGGGTGTCTATTTTTTTTTTTCCATATTTTAAAATAAAACCTATTTTGGAGTAATTCTGGTTTTACATGAAAATTGTAAAGATAGTACAGGCAGTCCCTGTACTCTCTTCACCCACTTCCTCTGATGCTAGCATGTTATGTAACTCAGTACGTCTGTCAAAAGGAGACACTGACGTTGCTACAGTGCTGTTAACTGAGTCTGTGCTTGTGCTCAGTCACTCAGCCACGTCTGGCTCTTTGCAACCCCGTGGACTGGATTCCGCCAGGCTCCTCTGTCCATGGAATTTCCCAGGCAAGAATATCGGGATGGGTTGCTGTGCACTCCTCCAGGGTATCTTCCCGACTCAGAGATCAAATCCACGCGTCTGCACTGGCAGACTAATTCAATACCACTGAGCCACCTGGGAAGCCCCATTAATTGAACTAGAGACTGTATATGGATTTTACCAGTTTTGCTATTAATGCAGTTTTTCTGTTCCAGAGTCCATTCCAGGGCACCACAATGTATTTGAGAAAAGCATATGTTGAATAGATAGCCAGTGGGAATTTGCTGTTTGATGCAGGGAACTCAAAGCCAGAGTTCTATGACAACCTATGGGATGGGATGAGGGGGGCGGTGGGGGTGGAAG
>SJYV01012149.1:1196814-1207105 GCA_006410875.1 Neotragus pygmaeus | reverse complement strand
ACCCTCCGCCCCATCCCATCCTTCTGGGTCATCCCGGTGCACCAGCTCTGAGCACCCTGTATCATGCATCAAATCTGGACTGACGATTCATTTCACATATGATATTTTACAGGTTTCAGTGCCATTCTCCCATATATCCCCCCCTTGCCCTCTCCCACAGAGTCCAAAAGACTGTTCAATACATCTGTGTCTCTTTTAACCATCTATTTTTTTTTTTTTATCACTGTGCCCCCAGAGTCCAGTCCAAAGCTTGCTTGGCACCAAAAGGGATATGTGTGAATGAATGAATGAGTGAATAAGTGCTAACCAAGGACAACTTTTCCGCCCTGATTAGTTGCTATAAGGCCTCTTGGCTGTGTTCCCCATACATCTTGGCATCTTGGATCACCCCATAGGTTCACTGGGGCCCAACCACCTGAGGCCTAGTCAGATTTGCTGCTGAGACAGCTTCTCAGGGCTTGTCTTAGATCACCCTGTCCCTATTGCCCTGGCTGCTCTGCCAGGCTGAGAATAATGGTCCAAGCCCTGATTCTGCATCTTTCCATCCCAGGCCTGTAGGGAGACTGTGTGCTTTCTCAGGGATGTGTGGGGATGTCTGACATAGCAGCTTCAAAGATGGGTGCACCCTCGAAATATTGAGAAATGGTCACAGATCCCTGGAGCTTACTTCAGGGGTGGCCAGTATCTTCTGTGGCTTCACGAATTCCCCTTATTTCTATGTCAGTCAGGACTCAATCATAGAAGCTAAAAAATGTTGAGTTTTCTAGAAATAGAGATACGTTATAGGAAGTTGCCTTTATGCAATTGTGGGAACCAATTAAGACCTCCATGTAAGGTTGTTGCTTCTGTGTCTGCATTGGATCTGAAGTCACTTGGAGCCAGCAGAGCCGACTGGTGGAAAGGGGAATTGGAGGTGAACTTGGGGAAACCAAAGACAAGTTGGAAACCATGAAGATAACTGGAACCAGTGACGTGCCAGAGCTTGTAAGACTGTCTTGTGAGAGCTGGTTATTAAATTTTTAGGAATTCTGTGATGTAGTTGTTAAACACAATGATTATAAAAATTAAATTAGATGAACTTACAATTAAATAAATTGCATTAAAAATAAAGCTCATTGCTTCCTAATTATTCTGCTATGACCTATTACCTATGCTCTTGGAATAATTTGCATCAACTTTATCTGTGTGGTGGAAATACTGTATAGAGGTATGCTACTGGACCCCTTTTCCCAACTTCGTGTTCAGTGGTGTCGTGTTGGCAGCTTGCAATTAGCCCTGTGGGGATATTTATATGATTGAAATTGGCAAATACTCAAGTCAGGCCTTGATGAATTATTTTATAAGTTGCCTAGACCTAAGAAGTTGATGGACAGAACATGAATAAAACAAATTAAACTTAAAAATGTATAATATTTGTAGCAGTTACACTGTGGGTAAAGGAAATACTCCTTTGGTATTCAAAACTACTTTTCAACCTAGCAAAGACGTAGCTTACAACACAGAAGAGCAGGTGAAATTCTTCAACCATCTTCGCTGTTTCACTTTTGTCTTGCTTGTTATTGTCATTGTAAACAAAGTCAACCAAGATTCACTCTGGAACTGCACCCGGAGAGCAGGTTATCTGACACGTAGCAGCACATTGCTGATTGTGGCCTTCAGTCTCGATGACACAGGTGATGTGGGGGAGAAGCTGGCATCCTTTGTTGTCAAGCTGAACACACGCCTGGCCCAAGACAAAAGAAAATGGAAGGAAGAGAGCCAGGAGGATCTGGAGGAGGTAAGCCAGGTGCTCCCCCACGTCAGCCAATGAGAGACGCTTGTGTGTGAATGGCAAAACTGCCTGGAGTCTTTCTGCCTCCCAAATCTCATGCATCTCATGCCACCCTCAACTTGGAATGCAGCTTCCCCTGGTGGCTCAGTGGTAGGCCTCCTGCCTACAGTGCAGGAGCCTCAGAAGACACAGGTTAGATCCCTATGTTGGGAAGATCCCCTGGAGGAGGGCACAGCAACCCCCTCCAGTATTCTTGCCTGCAGAATCCCATGGACAGAGGAACCTTGTGGACTACAGTCCATAGGATTGCAAAGAGTTGGACAGGACTGAAGTGACTTAGCACTGCATTGCCCTGAACTTGGAAGCACACAGGAAAGGGAAATCTGAGAACCGTGGTTCCAGCTGAGCCAAGCTGACTTGGCCCCCCAGGTTTCCTGACTCCAAGATGTGATGTAAGGCTGAGTTGAAGACTTCCCTGGGTGACACAGCTGTCCCAGGGCCTGAAGGGGTCCAGCTCTGGCTGTCGGCAGCGTGCTGGTGGGTACCTGCCGCGTCCAGCACCAGGATCAGGGGTGTGTGGAATGGGGCTGCTGTGCCAATGCTCTGCTTGCATCATCAATTCAGAATGTGGGGCTGGGACATCCTAGGAGCCAGGATTCTAAAAGAATAAATTCTCTGCACCAGAACACTGGAGTGGGTAGCCATTCCCTTCTTCAGGGGATCATCCCAATGTGAGGATCAAAACCAGGTCTCCCACATTGCAGGAAGATTCTTTACCAGCTGAGTCACCAGGGAAGCCCAAAGGAATAAATGGGATGACTCATATTAAGAGGTATCTAAATAAGTCTTTCAGGGGGCACCCTGTGTTAATGACCGTGATAGGTATGACAAAGCATTGAGGGCCTGGGAAGGAGAAACCATGAAGAACCTCCTTCAGGGGAGACCTCTGGGATGAGCGAGTGTTCCCCCCACCACCCCTGGGCCCGCTGAGTCCCACTCATCAGAGGAGAGGTGGGTCTCATGGAGGTACATCTACCGTGTGGTCTTGTGATCAGGCAACCTGGATCCTCTCCATGGGCTGGCTTCTGGGCTGCGTTTTAGCACCTGCTAAGGCTTCCATGGACTCCACCTGCTTTGACAACAGGAAGGCATCTGATTCAGGGCTGCAAGGGCCAGGATTTCATTTGCTTGGCTGTGAGTGTAGTCAGATGGGCCAATGTTGGCTCCAGTGTCTAAGACAGGGACTGAGCTGGGAGGCTTCACTAAAGCATGACCTTGGCCAGCTGGTCCCCTGGCAGGTCCCAAGTCACAGGTGGGTAAGATACTTCCTGGGGGAGGGGCCCTGGAAAGGGCTGAAAAGGGGACAGGAAGAGTTGGTTCAGCCAACTAACATGATTGTGTCACTTTCTTCTTCATTGAGTGTGAACTAGAACCCCACCCCTGAGATTCCCCACCCTGTGTTACACCTAGGGATGATGTGAGTAACATGGGCCCTTGCTGCTTACCCATGGTAGGTGCTTCATCACCGGCATGGCCACATGAGCCATTCAAAGCAGGGCAGCTAGAGGGGTGGAGGGCAGAGGCATTGCCTACAGCCCGTCAAACCCACTCCTCTAGGACCCAGTGTTCCTGTGCCTGCCACTTGCCCGTGACACATGTCTTTAGGTGGTTTGGCTTCCAACCCATTGTAATCCTCTTGTCCTGATCATGTCCTGGGGCTCCAACAATCCTCTCCTTTCCCTAATGGACTCTGGGCTTAGCGAGTGATGCTTGCTCTATGCACAGAGCTCCAGCTGAACACTCTGGACCAGGCTGCCAGCACGCTTAGGCCCGCTTGGCTTTGCTGCTGGAGGATGGTCATTAGAACACAAAGACCTTCTTGACAATCCCGGTGCTGCTGTCTGACCAGGCTGACCTTGTCATTAGGGCAGGCAGAGACTCATTTGTCACACAAGAATGGGGTGAGAACCCTTTAGGAAGGCAAAGAGCAGTCTCTTTTATCCACAGCTGCTTTGGGCTGCAATCTTGCCTGCTCCCTCCCTCCTGCCCTCCCTTCCTTCTTTATTTCCTCCTGTCACCTCTCCTTTTCCCCATGATGGAATATGCCACGAGATAGTAATATGATGATCTGAGGACCCAGGGACTTCATCCTGTGTGAAGACTAAGATTCCCAAGGTCTTCCAAAGACTCATTCACTTACATGTCAGGTGATGGCTGCTGACTGTTGGCTGGGGGCTCAGTTTCTCTCCACATGGTCTCTCCTTGTAGTCTGGTTTGAGCTTTCTGACCACATGATGTCTGACTTCTCCAGAGTGAACTTTCTCAAAATAGCACCAATGGGGTGGAAGCATTATCCTTCTTATGACCCAGGCTCACATAGCATTACTTGCACTGAACTCTGGTTGGTGGTTGGAGCTGTCCCTAAACCCGATTAGTTTCAGGGGGTGGGAAGCATAGATCCTGCCCGTCAGAAGGATGACTGTTGAAGTTACCTTGCATGAGTATCATGGGAGTGAGAGATGTTGCAGCGTTATTTAAGAAATACCTCTGCCACAGAGACAAACTAACTATCCCCCTTTTAAAATATTTATTTAGGAGACTCGGGTTTGATCCCTGGATCAGGAAGTTTCCTGGAGAAGGAAATGACAGCCCACTCCAGTATTCTTGACAGGAGAATTCTGTGGACAGAAGAGCCTGGTGGGCTACAGCCCATGGGGTTGCGAAGAGTCGGACATGACTTAGCAACTAAACCCTTTCACTTTCATTTATTCTTTTGGCTGAGTTGGGTCTTAGTTGTGGTGCATAGGCTTCCGTAGTTGCAGCTCTTGGGCTTAGCTGCTCTGTGGCATGTGGGATCTTAGTTCCCTGACCAGGGATCGAATCCTTGTCCCTTGGGTGACAAGGCAGATTCTTAACCAGTGGACCATGAGGGAAACCCCCAAGTAGTCGAGATTTTGATACCCAAACCTTGATGCAGACTTCAGGTAAACTCGTTGCGCCCTGTGGGTGGTTTTCTTTCTTCTAATCTTCTGAGGTCTGAACAGCCTCATATCCATGAGGGTTAATCTTACTGCTACAATGCAAGGAAAAACCAACACCAGGGAGAGTAAGTTTGGAGAGTAGAAGAAAGAGATGTCCTCTAAGTCCAAGGGCATAAGTTTCCCAGGCTGTCATCCTGTGCCCTTCTAGTCTTGGGCAGTGGCCGTCGGCCTGACTGTCTGTATTCATTAGGGTTCTCCAGTGACACTGAACCAGTAGCATATTTACACACATACATACAATGGACACACTCGCATGCATAAGCATGCATGCTAAGCTGTGTGTACAACTGTTTGTGACTCCATTGACTGTAGCCCGCTAGGCTCCTTTGTCCATGGGATTCTCCAGGCAGGAATACTGGAGTGGGTTTCTGTGCCCTCCTCCAGGGGATCTTCCCCACCCAGGGATCGAACCTAAGTCTCCTGCATTGCAGGTAGATTCTTCACCATCTGAGCCACCAGGGAAGCCCATATTCAGTATGTATATTTTACACACACACATACACACACACACACACACACACACACTCAGTGGTACATGTATACGGTATACACATGCACTTGCACACACTTCCAATATTGTCATAAGGGACTGGCTCATGTGATTAAAGATGGAGGTTGACAAGTCCCACAGTCTGCAAAGTGAGTCAGCAAGCTGGGGACTCCAGAGAGCCTCATAGGTTAGTTTCAGTCTGGATCTGAAAGTTCGAGATCTGGAAAGAGCCAGTGTTTCAGTTTGAGTCTGAAGGCAGGAAAAAATCCCATCTGCAGTCAGTCAGCCAGGAGGAATTCTCTCTTTTTTGGGGAAGGGTCAGCCTTCTGCTCTATTCAGGCCCAACCAACTGGATGAGACCCACCCATCACGGGAAGGACAACATGCTGGACTCAGTCTGCTGATTTAAATGTTTGCCTCATCCCAAGATGCTCCCACAGAGACATGCAGAAGAATGTTTGACCAAATATCTAGGCACCCCTGGTCCAGCCAAGTTGCTCCATTACATTAACCATCACACTGTTGTGTAGGAGAGAGCCCTTAGAGAGCAGAAGCACGTTGGCCAACAGGAAAGAGAAGCTTCTCCATCTGCTGAAAATCCTGCCTCAAGAAATGTCAGGCCAATTAGTGTTCTGAAATCCAGTGAACCAGACCAGGCCTCCTCCCTCTTAGTGAGTAAGCTTACCTCCTTCTTGCATTTGATTTGGATCCAGCCCTGCAGGGGATTTCCCTGGTAGCTCAGACAGTCAAGAATCTGCCTGCAATGTGGGAGACTTGGGTTCAACCCCTGAGTGGGGGAGATCTCCTGGAGAAGGGCATGGCACCCTACTCCAATATTCTTGCCTGGAGAATTCCATGGACAGGAGTCTGGCGGGCTACTGTCCATGGGGTTGTAAAGAGTCAGACATGACTGAGTGCCTAACACACTATTCTGACATCATTCTTGCAGTGAGTGAGGAATCAGGGAACAGTACTTCAGGCCTTCTGAAAGCAAGCCTCCATTCATTCACTGGGCACTGAATTGAGGCACATGCTNCAATCTTGCCTGCTCCCTCCCTCCTGCCCTCCCTTCCTTCTTTATTTCCTCCTGTCACCTCTCCTCTTCCCCATGATGGAATATGCCACGAGATAGTAATATGATGATCTGAGGACCCAGGGACTTCATCCTGTGTGAAGACTAAGATTCCCAAGGTCTTCCAAAGACTCATTCACTTACATGTCAGGTGATGGCTGCTGACTGTTGGCTGGGGGCTCAGTTTCTCTCCACATGGTCTCTCCTTGTAGGCTGGTTTGAGCTTTCTGACCACATGATGGCTGACTTCTCCAGAGTGAACTTTCTCAAAACAGCACCAATGGGGTGGAAGCATTATCCTTCTTATGACCCAGGCTCACACAGCATTACTTGTACTGAACTCTGGTTGGTGGTTGGAGCTGTCCCTAAACCCAATTAGTTTCAGGGGGTGGGAAGCATAGATCCTGCCCGTCAGAAGGATGACTGTTGAAGTCACCTTGCATGAGTATCATGGGAGTGAGAGATGTTGCAGCGTTATTTAAGAAATACCTCTGCCACAGAGACAAACTAACTGTCCCCCTTTTAAAATATTTATTTAGGAGACTCGGGTTTGATCCCTGGATCAGGAAGTTTCCTGGAGAAGGAAATGACAGCCCACTCCAGTATTCTTGACAGGAGAATTCTGTGGACAGAAGAGCCTGGTGGGCTACAGCCCATGGAGTTGCGAAGAGTCGGACATGACTTAGCAACTAAACTCTTTCACTTTCATTTATTCTTTTGGCTGAGTTGGGTCTTAGTTGTGGTGCATAGGCTTCCGTAGTTGCAGCTCTTGGGCTTAGCTGCTCTGTGGCATGTGGGATCTTAGTTCCCTGACCAGGGATCGAATCCTTGTCCCTTGGGTGACAAGGCAGATTCTTAACCAGTGGACCATGAGGGAAACCCCCAAGTAGTCGAGATTTTGATACCCAAACCTTGATGCAGACTTCAGGTAAACTCGTTGCGCCCTGTGGGTGGTTTTCTTTCTTCTAATCTTCTGAGGTCTGAACAGCCTCATATCCATGAGGGTTAATCTTACTGCTACAATGCAAGGAAAAACCAACACCAGGGAGAGTAAGTTTGGAGAGTAGAAGAAAGAGATGTCCTCTAAGTCCAAGGGCATAAGTTTCCCAGGCTGTCATCCTGTGCCCTTCTAGTCTTGGGCAGTGGCCGTCGGCCTGACTGTCTGTATTCATTAGGGTTCTCCAGTGACACTGAACCAGTAGCATATTTACACACATACATACAATGGACACACTCGCATGCATAAGCATGCATGCTAAGCTGTGTGTACAACTGTTTGTGACTCCATTGACTGTAGCCCGCTAGGCTCCTTTGTCCATGGGATTCTCCAGGCAGGAATACTGGAGTGGGTTTCTGTGCCCTCCTCCAGGGGATCTTCCCCACCCAGGGATCGAACCTAAGTCTCCTGCATTGCAGGTAGATTCTTCACCATCTGAGCCACCAGGGAAGCCCATATTCAGTATGTATATTTTACACACACACACACACACACACACACACACACTCAGTGGTACATGTATACGGTATACACATGCACTTGCACACACTTCCAATATTGTCATAAGGGACTGGCTCATGTGATTAAAGATGGAGATTGACAAGTCCCACAGTCTGCAAAGTGAGTCAGCAAGCTGGGGACTCCAGAGAGCCTCATAGGTTAGTTTCAGTCTGGATCTGAAAGTTCGAGATCTGGAAAGAGCCAGTGTTTCAGTTTGAGTCTGAAGGCAGGAAAAAATCCCATCTGCAGTCAGTCAGCCAGGAGGAATTCTCTCTTTTTTGGGGAAGGGTCAGCCTTCTGCTCTATTCAGGCCCAACCAACTGGATGAGACCCACCCATCACGGGAAGGACAACATGCTGGACACAGTCTGCTGATTTAAATGTTTGCCTCATCCCAAGATGCCCCCACAGAGACATGCAGAAGAATGTTTGACCAAATATCTAGGCACCCCTGGTCCAGCCAAGTTGCTCCATTACATTAACCATCACACTGTTGTGTAGGAGAGAGCCCTTAGAGAGCAGAAGCACGTTGGCCAACAGGAAAGAGAAGCTTCTCCATCTGCTGAAAATCCTGCCTCAAGAAATGTCAGGCCAATTAGTGTTCTGAAATCCAGTGAACCAGACCAGGCCTCCTCCCTCTTAGTGAGTAAGCTTACCTCCTTCTTGCATTTGATTTGGATCCAGCCCTGCAGGGGATTTCCCTGGTAGCTCAGACAGTCAAGAATCTGCCTGCAATGTGGGAGACTTGGGTTCAACCCCTGAGTGGGGGAGATCTCCTGGAGAAGGGCATGGCACCCTACTCCAATATTCTTGCCTGGAGAATTCCATGGACAGGAGTCTGGCGGGCTACTGTCCATGGGGTTGTAAAGAGTCAGACATGACTGAGTGCCTAACACACTATTCTGACATCATTCTTGCAGTGAGTGAGGAATCAGGGAACAGTACTTCAGGCCTTCTGAAAGCAAGCCTCCATTCATTCACTGGGCACTGAATTGAGGCACATGCTGGCCAGTGGGGAACCATGAGAAGGATCTGACCAGTCCCTGCCTTGCAGGAGCTCACCATCTAAGGGGAAAGAGAGGTGTGGCTGGCAAGTAAGACAGTCTCCCATCCAGACAGTCCTCCAATGGCCACCAAGTCATCTCATGGCACTATACTCCTCCAGAACAGCATTGGCTGCCCACTGTTCATGCCATTCCTTGGCATGGCATCATAAGCCCCTCACTTGACCCTCAGCCTCTTGTCTAACCACCCACAGTGTCCCTCCAGCTTCCTGTGCTCCCCCGACTCCACTCTACCTCTTAGGTCCTAGAGGCTTACATGTTCCTTCAGCCAGAATGTTCTTTTGGTTCCCCTGCCTGCCAGGTCCTCTCATTTCCCTGAACCCATGTCTGGCACTGCCTCCTCCACAAAACCCTCCTGTTATAGCAACACAATGGCCCCTTTTGCTTCCCTCCCACATCATATGGCTTGTATCTTTATTCAACACTGTTGATGACATGTTTGTTGACAGCAACAGCCACTGTTCAGAGAACAGCTTGTGGACGGCGCCATGCCAAGCACTTTATGGGTGTAATCCTTTCGTGAACCCTGGATGCAGGTGTTCGAATCTCTTTTACCCAGAGGAGGAAATAGAAGCTCAGAAACAATTCAGCATCAGGGTCCCAAGGTCATATAGCTGGTCAGTGGCAAAGGTGGAATTTGAATGGAGGTTGCTCTTTGCCTAAGATCTACTGCCTGCCTCCTTAGCACCAGTGAGGACCGCGTGAATGTCAGCTTCCAGGACCAAGATTGGAGAGGATGGAGGAGAGTTGGGGACTCTGGGGGGTCTGTGTGAGTGTAGCTGTTTTTCAGAAGATGGTGGAATGGTAGCCCTGTGGGCTGTGTCCCCCGGAGAGGGCTGCTGCTTCTGAGAAGGCTGCTCAGCTGAGCAGTCAAAAGCACCTGCCCCAGCCCCCCTTGCGTTTGGTGTGAAATTGGCTCACGGGCACTACTCTGCCTCCCACCTCCTCAGACTCAGACAGGAAGGCTGTCAGCCTTGTCTTGTCACGCCTGACTGACTGAACGACAGCAGTGACACGTGTGTGGGAGGTGCTCAAGCAGGGGATCCCTTAATAGATCCGGCGCCTCTCAGCCCTGAGGCTTGATATCCACTGGTTGGGGGCGGGGAGGGCAGCGTCAATGTACAAGGACCCGTCAGCCTCTGCAGGGACCAGGTGAGGAGAGTGAGACACTCCCAGAATTTAAGAGGACATCAAACAAACAAACAAACACCTCAGAAACCAAGATAATGATATTTCCACACAATATTTGGAAACCAAAATGAATGCAAAATATCTGTGATTCAAAGTCTTTTCCCTGACTTCTGAGGGGCAGAGTTGTGTGATCTGGGCTTCCCTGGTGGCTCAGCAGTAAAAAA
>SJYV01012149.1:1152042-1193666 GCA_006410875.1 Neotragus pygmaeus | reverse complement strand
TTTTTTTTTATGTTTATTTTTTTTTAATTTGACTTTACAATACTCTATTGGGTTTGCCATACATCAACAATTTCTTTTTAATCCATTTTGTTCAGGAATGTGCTTTTTCTTTTCTAAATGCATTTTAAACTGCTTTCACTGTTGAATTCAACTATAGTTGCACTGATTGAGAACAGTCTGTGTGACATGGGTTCTTTCCAATTTGTCAATACTGTCTTTGTGACCTAGTGCATAGTCAATTTTTATACTGTTCTTGGTGTGCTTGAAAAGAATGAATATTCCATGCTTACTGGGAGCAGGTTTCTAGATTTATCTATTAGATCAATGTTTTAATTATGTGGTTCAAATAATCAATATCTTTCCTGTGTGACCTATTTCTTTCTGGGGATGTACAGTTAACTCTTCTGTGATTGGATATTTGTCATCAATACTGTCTAGTAACTCTTCCAGGTTTTACTTTATGTATTTTGAGACAAGATACTTAGATGTGTAGAAGTTCATGATTATTTTATTTCTTTGGTGGAATGTGTTCTTTTTAAAATCATTATGCATTATGTATTGTTCGTTTTCATTTTTCTATTTTGCCTCAAATTTTGTCTCATTTTAGTATTGATATATTAGCTTTCTTTTACTTTTTCCTTAGTATTTTTGTTGTTGTTGTTGTTGTTGCTTTATTTTAGATTTCCCCTGTCACTTGTAAACAATGTGTAATTGGATTAAAAAAATTGTTAATCTGATAGTCATTTCTTTAACAGATGAGTTGGATCTACTAAATTTATTTTATGGTGATTACTAGCATACTATGTATATCATCTTATTTCATATATATATATATTTTACTTATATGTTTCTACTTTTATATTTATTCATTTGACTGTGCCAGGTCACTCATTTATTTGTTTACTTATTTGTTTGTTTATTTATTTGGCCATGCCAGGTCTTAGCTGTGGCATGTGGGATCTTTAGTTGTGGCATGTAGGGTCTAGTGCCCTGCCCAGGGATCAAACTCAGGTTCTCTGCATTGAGAGCACAGAGTCTTAGACACTGGACCATCAGGGAAGTTCCCGTCTTTCTACTTTTCAGCTGTCATTAGACTGCTCGGAGGTTAAAGTGTCTGCCTGCAATGCGGGAGACCTGGGTTAGATCCTTGGGTCGGGAAGATCTCCTGGAGAAGGAAATGTCAACTCACTCTAGTATTCTTGCCTGGAGAATCCCATGGACGGAGGAGCCTGGTGGGCTATACTCCACAGGGTTGCAAAGAGTAGGACATGACTGAGCGACTTCACTTAGCTTGATAAAGTTGTCTTTTTCCATATCTCCCTACTTCTGCTAGCCTGGAAACTGTAAATTGTGTTATTATTCTTTTAGCAAGGACCTTTATATTTCTAGTGTTTCTCTTGCTATTAATTTTTCTGATATAGGCAAAGTTATTCATTATTTCTATTTTTCTTCAGATAAGACCTTAGCATGCTTTACCCACAGAACTCCTAAATCTGTTGATGATCCAGGGGATCTTCCTGACCCAAGGATTGAACCTGGGTCTTCTGACCTTCAGGAGGATTCTTTACTATCCGAGCCACCAGGGAAGCCCATAGATGTTAATATATAGTAATTATATTATAATTGAATAGCATTATTTAGCAATTAATTAAATGTCTGAGCATATTGTACCAATTTCCAATTTCACCTTTGTTTCTTGCATGACACTTTTCCCCTTTGATTTCTCTTTTCTTCTTGCTAAAGTACTATTTTTTTCACTTCTTTGAGTTAGTTTCCTTGTGGGGTAAACATTTAGTCTTTTATGTTTGAAAATGTCTTGATTTAACTTTCAGTCTTTTATTAAAATGATTTTTTTACAGTATTGACTTATTTATTCATTCACTATTCTCTTTTTTCTTTTCCCTTGGCCGTGGACATGTGGGATGTTGGTTCTCTGACTAGGGATTGAACCCAAGGCCACTGCAATGAAAATGCTGAGTCTTAACCACTGGACCACCAGGGAAGTCCCTCACTTTCAGTCTTGAATGATAGTTTAGCTTGGGATATAATTCTAGACTGCCTTTTATTTTTGCTCAGACCTTTGAAAATTTAGCTGCATCTCCTTCTGTCCTCTAGTGTGGTGATGAGAAACCTGAAGTCTTTGTTTTATTTTTGCATCTGATAATTTTTTTAGAACGACTTTTTCTTTATCTTCAATGTTCTTTAGTTTCACTAGGTATATAATTAGATGTAGCCTAAAAAAGGGAGGCCTGGTGTGCTGCGATTCATGGGGTTGCAAAGGGTCGCACACGACTGAGTGACTGAACTGAACTGAACTGAAAAAATTTTATTCTATTTAGCCCTCAGTATACATGTTCCATTTGAGGACCCACATTTTTCTTCATTTCTGGAAAATCCTTACCCTTTATCTCTTTGAAAATGACTTCCTTACAATGCCTCCTATTCTTTTATTTTGGAACTCTCATTAGACACGTTTGAGCCAGTTTTTAATAGTTCTTTAATATTTTATTTCTTTAATTCTCTGAGTTGTGGTCTGAGTTATTATAATAGCACCATCATTCAATGTATTCATTCTCTCTTTAACTTTATCCCCTAACATTGATCACTTCTATTGAAAAAAAGTTAAATGCCTATTTTGTGTACTGCATTTCTAACAGGTTCTTCTTTTAAATACTTCTGACGTTGCTTNCCAGTAAGATGTGTATAAGAGACAGTATACGGGCTTCCCTGGTGGCTCAGTGGTAAAGAATCTGTCTGCTAATGTAGGAGACCTGGGTTCTATCCCTGGGTCAGGAAGATCCCCTGGAGAAGGAAATGGCTACACATTCCAATATTCTTGCCCGGGAAATCCCACGGACAGAGGAGCCTGATGGGCTGCAGTCCCCTGGGTTGCAAAAAGGATTAACAATGAAACAACAACAAACGATATATAAAATGTATTCTCTGAACAAGATTTTAGGGTGGTTCTTCTCCCAAATCATCACAGACCCTGGAGAGAGGGTGTGAGGGATTTTAAATGGGATGTCTGTCTGCTTGGATCCAGGGTCTAAGGACTGGTGGTTTTGGAGAGGGAGCTGGCTCCCCAAGTGCTGGGGGCTGACAGCCCATGGGGGATTGAGGTGGTTGCCGTCTGCCATCTCTGAATTCTGCCCGCAAACACTCTCCCTGCTTCTTCTGGGATTGCTATGGAAACCTGGACAAAGCCTTTCTCTCTGTGCTCAGCTTTACTGGGTGTTTTTCCTTCTGGCCTCGAAGCTTACAAATCATTCTTTCCTGCGTGTAGATCAGATGGGTCTCCCGGGCCCTATCTGGGCAGGGTGACTGACAAGTCAATTTGGTCAGACAGTTGCTTGTGCTGTTTTCCTATTGAAACGAGCTCTTTATTTGGGTTCCTGGTGAACTGGGTTTGAGCTGGGACTGGGATCAGGAAGGCTGGGGAGGGGATCCCCAGAGGGCCTTCTTTTTTCCAGGAGACACTGAGAGAAAGGTGGGAATCTAAACCCCCAGGTCTGGAACAGGGAGCTGGAGGTATGCTGAGATGGGGCCGGTGACATCATTCCCATTTTACAGATGACTCCTGGGCCTCAGGGAGCTGAGCTGCTTTACCCAAAACCACAAGACTTGAGTGGCAGAACCAGGACTCCACTTGAAGGCTTGGCATTGAGCATGCCACTCTTTCTGCTGCTTAAGTCTAGGGAGAAATGAAAGTGGCCTTTGTCCGATTTGGGTATTTCCCTCCTTGTGACGGGTAAGGAAAAGGCTATTGTTGCACATCTGAGGCTGATGTTACCTAAAGAACCAAGTGGCAATCTCTTCTCATGAGAACTCATGACAAATCTGCAAATGACTTGACCCAGGACTCTGGGCTTTCCAAATGCAACCTGGGCTTCCCAGGTGGCTCAGTTGTAAAGAATCTGCCAACAAATGCAGGAAACAGAGGGGACACAGGTTCGAACCCTGGGTCAGGAACATCCCCTAGAGTAGGAAATGGCAAGTCACACCAGTATTCTTGCCTGGAGGATCCCATGAACAGAGGCGGACCACAGTCCATTGGGTCACAAAGAGTCGGATTCCACTGAGCACGAATGCTTGAACGCACAAATGAACAAATGCAGCCTCCCTCAAAGGCCCTTCCACAACTTCCACTTGCCCATCCAGCTGATGGTGAGCTCACTTCTCAAAAGGTGCAGCTGAGGCAGAGAGAAGAGAGCATGTGATTTCTATCTCACTTCTGGCACTTCCTGGCTGTGTGACCTTGTGCAAGTCACCAAGCCTCTCTGAGCTTCAGCTGCCCTGTTTGTGCAATGCTGCTGCTGCTGCTGCTACTAAGTCGCTTCAGTCGTGTCTGACTCTGTGTGACCCCATAGATGGCAGCCCACCGAGTNACTTCCTGGCTGTGTGACCTTGTGCAAGTCACCAAGCCTCTCTGAGCTTCAGCTGCCCTGTTTGTGCAATGCTGCTGCTGCTGCTGCTACTAAGTCGCTTCAGTCGTGTCTGACTCTGTGTGACCCCATAGATGGCAGCCCACCGAGTTCCCCCATCCCTGGGATTCTCCAGGCAAGAACACAGGAGTGGGTTGCCATTTCCTTCTCCAATGTGTGAAAGTGAAAAGTGAAAGTGAAGTTGCTCAGTTGTGTCCAACTCTTAGCGACCCCATGGACTGCACCTTACCAGTCTTTTCTGTCCATGGGATTTTCCAGGCAAGAGTACTGGAGTGGGGTGCCATTGCCTTCTCTCATTTGTGCAATGCAGAGGATCATTATTGCTCTGCCTGCTTATCTGGGTAGTTACGAGGATATAAAGGGATCAGAAAAGGGAATGCATTTTGTAAGCCCACAGGGCTATCCAAGTATCCATACAGGAGTGATGAAACTCTGAAGTTCCCAGAGTCCCAAGCCCAGAGACAAGGCCGCTGTTTCAAGGTTCTTGGGGTTGGAGTGTACAGCCTCAGGAGAGAGTTGCAGATTTGCAGATGGTTGGAGAGTTGCAGCCATTCAATGGCTGTATTGGTGCTTTTTCCTTTAAGGAGGTCTCTGGTCCATGGGGCCAGCCAGGGATTAGGGATGTGTGTTTGATGATGTCTCAGCCATCAGACCTGCCATCTGCTTATCAGCAGAAAAGACTGGTCGCTGTGACACAGAGGAGCCAGCAAAGTGTGGTCACCAAAGGAGGGGGTGGTGATGTACACTGGGGCTGGAACTAAAAGGCAACTTGACTTCTTTGGCCGCGGCCAAGCTCATGTGCTTTTAGTCAGGTAGGGCCACAGGTAATAGCTACTTAATGAGCAGGACTAGGTGGTAATGAAGGTGGCCAAGTTTGCAAAGTCAGGTCCCCATCTACTGTGGGCAGAAATGGGAACAGGGATGTGGGACTCAGCGCTTACCCCCTTCCCCTCACTGCAAAGCCCTCCTCTTACTTCCTACAGGCCCTCAGATCTTGCAGCAAGCTTGGCTATAGGCCAGGTGCCAGCATCAAGCCTGACTTGAGGCTGGAGATGTCCTGTAGTTCCAGACTCCTGCTGTGAGTTCAGCATTGATCTTGCTATCAGGTTATCAGACCCCAAAGCTCGGGCCAAGTTATGCAAACACACCTCAGCCTCCACCCAGAAATTTAGACCTTCCCCTTTTTCCACCTCCCACCCCAGATGTCCTTGTTTGCCTTTCCAACACCTGGGGCCATTTCCAGCTCCTTAGGCCCTAAGGAGGCTGGGCATCCTCTGGGTTGAAACCAGATGGTTTCCCTCTGCAGACTGAAACCATCCTTGTCCTTGCTGGCTGCTCCCATCCTTGGACTCCAGTCCCATGTTGGTGCCTGTGGGCTCAGGAGCAGGAAACAAAGTCACGTACACTGAGGACCTGTTTAACTCCTGGCCCTTTAAACTTCACAACAGATGGATGAAATGAGTTCTAATTACTCCCATTTTACAGAGGAGGAAACTGAGGCTCAGAAAATCTAAGTATCATGAATGGTGGAGATAAGATCTCAACCTACATCCATGGGGTTCGCTGTGATGGGTTCTGGTGGATTCACCAAACTGCCCTTATTCCCAGGGGGTGATCTGGTCCCTTCGTGGAGCAGTTCCTGTCCTGGACATCTCCCCTTGGTGCCTTTTCCTTGGGATGCTGATGTTCAGTGTGGATCCACTTCAGGCCAGTTCTGTGACCAAGTTTTAGATGTTCTCTACGGAAGCTTAACCTTGAATTTGTTTTTCTACCCCTCTTAATCATTCTGTGCAGTCTTAATATGAAAGAAGACTCAGAGACAAAACATTTAGGAAAGAAAAAGCTGCCTTGTAAAGAAGTTCAACATAGTCAGAATTCATAAGGAAAAAAAACACAACAGGAATTTAAATAAAAAACCAAGGGCAAAGCTACCAAGGTTTCTGAGTTACAGTGAGTCCTCTCATAGTGGACTGAAGGAGGGCATGGCAACCCACTCCAGTATTCTTGCCCGGAGAATCCCCATGGACAGAAGTACCTGCTGGGCTATAGTCCATGCGGTCACAGAGTCCGACACAATTGAGCAACAAAGCACACATTCGTGGTGGAAGCAGCCATTTGCATCTCAAAGCTCATGATAAATTTTCAGATATCAGCTGCAAAAATCAGGCATGAAGTTTTTTTTTTGTTGTTGTTGTTGTTTGTTTTTGGTTATGTGCTTAGCCTGTTATGGGAAAGGCTTGAGATTTTGTTTGTTTGGGGGGCCAGAACTAGATAGGCTTTGCTCTTGTTTTTGGTTCATTCCAGGCCAGGTCTTCTGAGCCCCCAGATACAGGCAGGAAGGGTTGAGGCCGTTCTGGTGTCACCCTGAAGGATTCATGGCAAATCTTCCAGGCTGCTTGTCTGGTTCTGCCCTCATGTGCTAAATGTTGCAAATATTAATAATAGCAATCGTTAGAGGCAAACATGGTGCTAATTGCTTTGTGTGCAGTGTCATTAATTTCCTAACAGCTCTTAGAGGTGGGTTTCATCTTAAGGATGAGTAAACCGAGGAAGAGAGAGGCTAAATGACTTGCTTCATGAGTGTTCATGGAGCCAAGAGTTAAGGTTCTTTTTCTTTTTAAGTTATTTATTTACTTATTTTTGGCTGTGCTGAGTCTTTGTGGCTATGCGGGCCTTTCTCTAGTTGCGGTGAGTGGGGGCTGCTCTCTACTTGGCGGTGCATGGGCTTCCTTTGTTGCTGAGTATGTGGCTCATGGGCTCAGTAGCTGCAATTCATGGGCTCTAGGTCACAGTCTCAGTTGTTGTGGTGTGTGGGCTTATTTGCTCCTCGGCACGTGGGATCTTTCCAGAGCACGAGAGAACCCGAGTCTCCTGTGGCTCCTGCATTGGAAGGTGGATTCCTTACCACTGAGCCACCAGGGAAGTCCTTGAGGTTTGTTTTGTCCGAAATCAGAAGTTGCTCTCTGAACCAGACATGTGCTTCCTGACTCACTGAGCTCAGTTCACTTACTTGGCTGCTGTAGCCCCGTGGCAGCTCCTTGGCCAAAAAGGGGCCCCCTGGTGGCATGGGGGATGGGATGGAGCAGCACCTAAGGGCCCGTCAGCTGTTGATGTCAACTCTCCTGCTCCTGATGGTCTCATCTTCCAAGCATCCTCTGACACCTGGTTCCCTGGAGTTAGGATCCAGGCTTTCGGTGCCCATGTGTCTCTGGACAGGTGGTGCTGCCTGTTTGAATCCTTGGTCCTCTCTGGGCTGCCTTCACTCCTGGCCCCTTCTCAGCACTGAGGCTCTGATTTTGAGATTCTGAGCAGCAGAATCCCCTGGCTCAACTAGACGGGTTACATGGAAAGACGCAGGTGGAGAGTCTCTGCACATTAGCACGTGAAGAATGATACCTTCCCAGAAAGGAAAACATCTCCTGTTTTCTTCCAGTAAATCAAGGCTGGGAGGTGCATTTGTTTAATGGGCTCTCTCCACAGCTAATCCAATTTGGTAAGTAACTTGGGGGTGGGGAAAGATGCTGACCCGACACTTTAGAGAGTGAACTCAGAGTAAGGGGCTTGAGCAACAATCCTGTAGGACTGGAAGCAGGAGAAGGGGCAGAGAATCTACCTGTGGGGCCTGGGGCTCCTGTGTCTCCTGCTGTTATACACATAAACACACATACACACAGACACACACATGCATTTAATATGTTGGTGCTGCGTTGTCTTTCCCTTCTGACTCTCTGCTGCATGTCTTTCTGCCTGTCCATCCTTTCCAGCTGGAACCACAGCTGGAGAGGATCTGGAGGCCAGACCCACATATCATGGTGGACAAGTAATGAGCATGTTGGGATGGGCGAGTGTTCAGACCAAAAGAAGAGGAGTATGGTGGAGAGAATAATGGCTCCTCCCACAAATGCCTACATCCCAGCCCCGGAACCTGTGTACACAGTAAGACAGACTTTTTAAATGTGATTAAGTTAAGAATCTTGAAATGAGATTACCCTGGATTATCTGGATGGGCCCAATGTAATCACATGAGTCACTGTAAGAGGGAGGCAGGAGGGTGAGACTTAGAAAAAAGATGCAAAGAGGGAGCACGTGGCTGAGTGATATGCTTTGAAGACAGAAGAAAGAGGCTGTGAGCACACTCAGAAATAACATTTAACCTGGGTGCCCGTGGCCAGTCAAGGTACCATGCGACCACCATCACAGAGGTCTTGGTTAGATAACAGTCACAGAGTGGGGCTGCAGGGTTGATCCAAACCATAGACACCTTTGACTTATACTGAGTTTATAAGAAAATTTGGACCAACATTTAAAAATCATTAGATTTCACATGTAAATCTTTTTAAAAGCTTAAACCTGATTTAAATAACTTTTAATTTTATATTGGAGAATAGCTGATTAACAATGTGGTGATAGCTTCAGGTGAACAATGAAGGGATTCAGCCATGCAAATACATGTATCCATTCTCCCCCAAACCCCCCGCCCGTCCCAGCTGCCACATAACACTGAGCAGAGTCCCCTTTGCTCTGTAGTAGGTCCTTGTTGGCTTTCCATTTTATATAGAGCAGCACGTGCCTCACTTGCAAAGCTCAAGTTCTGAGTTCTCTGAACATCTGAGATGACCTGGCAACACTGGACCTGTACTCTTGTCGCTGCAGAGTCTCTGGGCCAATTCTGGCTGGAGGTGGGACATTCTCAGGGGAGGTGGGGCCTAGAGCCACGGAGATGGGGCCACTGTTGCCCCAAATGGACAGCATAGGCTTTTCAGACCCAGGTTGAGGGAAGTATCTGAGTCGGCTCCTCGCAGCGCCTGGGCTCCAGATACAGTCTGACAAGTGCCGACTGCAGCGGGACTCTTAGCCACATCGATCTGGACACTAAACTCCTATTAATGTAGTCAGAGGAGGCAATTGCTTTCTTGGCAGCCATGCTACTGACGGCTGCACAGGCCTTGCAGTCAGTTGGAGGCCCTTGGGCCACCTGCAGGAGAGGCTGCGGGCCTGAGACTTCTGTGTCTGGGTGTTAAACCTTCCAGCAGGCTCTGGACTGTGACCCTGCCAGCGAGGGCTGAAATGTCAGCTGCCCTTTAGTGCTGTCGCCCCTGCCCTGGACCTAACCCCCACACCAAAGGGCGCAGGACCCCAGGTGGTGGGCTGAGAGTCTGCCACCCGGCCTCACCTTGGTCCAGACGCCCCACCCCCTGCCACCGTGAGACTCACTTCCTTGGTTTCCTTACTTTTCCAGGGGTGAGCACATTATGGGCCCCCAGAGTGACCTGGTTTGGATTACTTCCTGACTCACTCTGCTCAGGCTCACTCAAATGGACATGATTTTAGGTCTGCTCTCTGGATCTATGCATCTTGATTGGGGCTAAAATCCACCCTTAAAGGAAAACATCCCTGAATATTCATTGGAAGGACTGGTGCTAAAGCTGAAGCTCCATTTCTTTGGCCACCTGATGCGAAGAACTGACTTACTGGAAAAGACCCTGATGGATGGCATCACTGATTAAATGAACATGAGTCTGAGCAAACTCTGGGAGATAGTGAAGGATGGGGAAGCCTGGTGTGCTGTAGTCCATGGGGTCGCAAAGAGTCAGACATGACTGAGCGACTGAACAAAAGTCACCCCTTTGCTCTGGCTATATGGGCTCTGATACTGGCCAAGACCCCTCTTCAGCCCCAGACGCACCCTCTCCCATCACCGAGGTCTGTCTATTCTACCTTCCTGATATCTCTTGAGCGTGTTCATTTCTCTCATTCTAGTATCACTCCTCCAGTCCAGACTATCACCTTCTCTCACCTGGATGATTACCTGGGCCCCTACCTGGGCTCTCTGCCTATAGGTTTTGCTCTTTTAGCCTGTTCTCTAGCAGCAACCAGAGAATTACAGGGATAAAGAGAACATGATGATGGTAACTCTGTTCAGAATTCTTCAGTGGATCACCCTAATTTCTGGAGAAAGCTGGGATGCTGGGCATGACTTGGCTTCTGCTCCCTCCTCCAGTCTCATGGCTCAGTAGCACCACCCCCATGGTTAAAAATTTGACTTGGGCAAATTTCTTACCCTCTCTGGGCTTTTGTTTCATGGTACCTAATCCTCAGGGCTGTTGTAAGGATTCCTCCCTCATTCCTTTGAGGCTTGTGAGGGGCAGGGGCCCAGCTTCTCCNAAAATTTCATGAGTACAATGAGCATGTATTATTTTAATTGATGTCTCCCTACAGTGTTAAGTGCTTGATAAGCTTTAAGAGCTTGATAATTTCATTTTAAGAGAATGAAGAAATGAGATTCTAGCCATTTTAAGCAAAATGTAAGAATATTCTATAATTACATAGTTTTGCCTTCTATTTATACTAAATATGTACTTGGAAAAGATGTCATTTTTATTCTGCCAGTCAGCTGTCCTAGGGTGAGTGTGGCCAGGCATCAAATCCAGATGTAAGACTTCCACGGTAAGAGAAGAGGCCATAAAACCTGCTTAATTACACAGTTTTCATTTTTGCTATTTTCTTCATTTTATTCAACTTCATGCTAATTATTGCTTTCATGTGCTAAACGGAAAATATATTATCATGAGGTACTTGTTTTCCTCAAGATTTAGAATCCTAGTTCAAGTGGCATTTGAAGTGTGAAGAAAGCTAGCAATTAAGGATTCAACTTCTTCTAAAATTGTGTTTTTTAATTTGGGGTCAACTGTCCTGCTGGGGAGATATCCATGGAAATTTTATGAAAATTTAAGCACATTTGTTTATATGTATATGTGTATATATATATATATATATATATGAGACAATCTAAAACATCCCTTAGACTCTTAAAGGGTATTAGACTTACAAAGTGTTTAGACTCATTATTCTGATATATGCTACATATTTCCAGGTTAGCATCTAGGAACTAGACACTTTTTAGACATCCAGATAAGTGGTTATTAACACAGTAAAACTAGTCAAATTCAGACATAACACCATTCAGCGGTTTTACTAATATCCGTGTATTAAGCAAAGTATATTTCACAGACGTTCTTAATTTTTTTCAANTACATATTTCCAGGTTAGCATCTAGGAACTAGACACTTTTTAGACATCCAGATAAGTGGTTATTAACACAGTAAAACTAGTCAAATTCAGACATAACACCATTCAGCGGTTTTACTAATATCCGTGTATTAAGCAAAGTATATTTCACAGACGTTCTTAATTTTTTTCAATCTCAGAGCCAAAGAAATGTTTGGAAGTTCAAGTTATTTCTTTCAATGATAGATATAAGTGTGAGCCACAATAGTGATTCTGATTCCTTTGGAGGAACTACTAAAAAAAGAAAAACTAACAAGTAATGACACTTGGTCTACTCTTTTAATCTTCTTCTATACCCAAATCTTGTGAATGACCTGTAGTCACTGGTGTCTGAGGAGTGCCAAAATAAGGCTGCACAATTTGGAGAAAGCTTGCTATTCAGGGACATCTTTGCAAACATCTCAGGAACATCTTTTAACAGCCCTGTATTTGTCATATCAAAGGGGCTTGCATAACTCAGTGAAGCTATGAGCATGCCATGGAGGGCTACCTGAGATGGACGGATTATAGTGAAGAGCTCCGACAAAACATGGTCCACAGCAGGAGGAAATTGCAAACCACTCCAGTATTCTTGTCTGGAGAATTCCATGGACCAACCAATTTCTCTTCACCCTACGTTCTATACTCACTCATTTTATATCTATATACATATGCACACATATGTATGCATATGTTTACACACACATGGTTGTGTGTATATATAATTTTAGNACAGTGAAACCCATTCTATCCTCGCTAACTGGACAATTGCCTCATGTCACTGATGTGTATTATTACTTCCTCTGCCATAATGCACGTCTTTTTAAAAGAAAATCAGGACCTGTCAAGCATCATTACAGCATGAACCCAGCAAATGGGCAGCCAACAGTTGCACATCAAGCATCCATCCCCAAGGAGGCAATCCCCCGAGGGGAGCAATTGTCTAGGGCCAGGTCATCACAGATGCTCTGGAGGACAACTCCAAGCAGAGGTGTCCCCTCTGGGGTGTCTCCCCTCCCCCTTGGTCCCTGGCAGCTGTCCCACTTGTGGAGTGGGAAGGATTTGATACAGTTCTCTGGCTTGAGGAGCGAAATCCACTTCTGAAAGTGCTTGGAGTCCCCTGACTGCTCCACAGCTGTGGTACATGCATACTAAGTCACTTCAGTCTTGCCCACTCTTTGGGACCCCACGGACTGTAGCCTGCCAGGCTCCTCTATCTGTGGGATTTCCCAGGAAAGAATACTGGAAAGCATAGCCATGGCTTCCTTAAGGGGATCTTCCTGACCCAAGGATCGAACCCAAGTCTCTTATGTCTCCTGCACTGGCAAGTGGGCTTTTTACCACTGAGCCACTTGGGAAGCCCCCATGGCTGCAGAAACTTGTTCACATGAGAAAGATGGAAGAACAGGTGAGGCACCACGATGGGAATGGTTCTTTCTAGTAGTCCCATCTTTTTGTGCCTCGTGACACTATGGAGTCATCACTCAATCTTTAAGAGGGAAGTCCCTTTCAGAGATGAGGAAACTGAGTCTTGGAAAGAGTCTAGCCTGGAACTGGTGAGTCTGACCCCAAAGCTCCATAGGTGGTGGTGCCTGCTTGCTTTCTGTGGGTCTGTGAGATATGGACGAAGGAAGGCCAGCGATGCAGGGGGATTTGGCTTTTATCTACATCAGATGGAGCCAGCCTAGGACTCCTGTGGGACTAGCCAGTCACTCAGACACAGTTTTGATTTCTCATGTTACTGGCTGGTTGCTGGCAGGAGCCACTCTTTCCTTGGTCTGAATAGATGTGACATAGGACAGTTCTCTAGTGGTGGGTGAAAGATGGCAGATCAGGGCTTCCCTGGTGGTCCAGTGGTTAAGACTCCACCTTCCAATGTAGGGGGTGTGAGTTCAATCCCTGGTCAGGGAACTAAAGTCATACATGTTGTGAAATGCAGCCAAGAAAAAGAAAAAAGGTGGTAGTTTAGATGCTGTGTCCCATCGGGTCTCCTAACTGGCCAAGAGGTCCCATAAAACCCGACACTGTGGTCCAGCGTAGGCTCTGCCCCACCCCGTGCTCTTCTTCCCTGCCTTCTCCTTCATCTTCATCTCCCCTCCCTATAGCTTCTCACTAGCCAGCACATGGGACTGAGAGAAAAAGAGAGGCAGCCTCACATGTGAGGAAATAAGTGCTGAGCTGTGACAATCCTGCCTGCTTTAGAAAGAGAGGTTTTATGTAGTTTTTGGCATTTACAAATCCTTTGTGAAAAGGTCACCCTGTTCTTGGAATCTTTTATTAATGCTGAAGACTGGCCCCGGAAATGTCATGTCTTTTTACCAAGATATTTACTCAAAAAAGTATGACTAAGCATCTGAAATTCTATCAGGAGCTCAACCTGAATCAGGCTGGGAATCTGCAGGGGACAAGTGGGTCCTGGTTACTCTGGAGCAGTGGTGTGGAGGGAGGCCCCCTCCCCACCCCGAGCCCGAGTGAAGGGAAGGAGGGATGAACAGAGGCCACTGGGCATCTGCTACCCCTTCTCCCTGTCGTCCAAGCTCCTTAGTGTCTCCTGAGGGTCAGAGCTGGAAGGGGTCTTTGCGTGTACAGTTCAGCACCCTCATCTCCAGCACCCTCCTCATCAAGTGTGGAGACTGAGGCCCAGAGAGGAGAAGACAACTGTAGGGACCCCCGTGAAGTTCGGGGCACAGTAGAGACTTCAGACCAGGTGTCCTGACTCCTGGATCAGTCTCTCTCCCTGACACAGAGCCGTGGTCCAGACTCATCCTCATGCTGAGCCTGAAAAGAAGGAAGAAGGTCAGCTTCTCTCTTTGGGTCCCAGGTGCCGGTCCCTGCATCCAGGGGCCAGGGGAATGCAGTGTAGGGGCGATGTGGGCGAGGGGGGCCTACTATGTGCCCCACTTCCCCTCCCTGTGACACACAAGGAGAAGAGCATAGGCCAGCTGTCCTCACACATCAGCAGGCATCCGAATCACTGAGGCGGCTTATAAAGCTGTGGAGGCCTGGCCCTATGCCCCGAGGTTCTGACTCAGTAGGTCTGGGATGGGACCCGACAGCCAGTGCTTCTAAGATATTCCTGCTGCTGCTCAGAAGGACGTAGCTTGAATCTGTCACACCTGCTGCTGTTGTCCACCTGGTGTGTGCTCACGCTATGTCTTTCGCCGCAGCTGTGCCCACCTNCCTGGCCCTATGCCCCGAGGTTCTGACTCAGTAGGTCTGGGATGGGACCCGACAGCCAGTGCTTCTAAGATATTCCTGCTGCTGCTCAGAAGGACGTAGCTTGAATCTGTCACACCTGCTGCTGTTGTCCACCTGGTGTGTGCTCACGCTATGTCTTTCGCCGCAGCTGTGCCCACCTGCGTTTGGTGTGGGTTTGGTCTGAGACGATGGATGGAAAGTATCAGTAGGAGTTGGGTGGTTGGGTGGAGTGGAGTCCCCCAGATCATGGACCAGGCATGCCCAGATGGCCAATTCTCCCACCCCCTTAGATGACAAGGGATACCTCTTCTAGGATGGGGAGAAGGAGTTTTGCTATGTGGTGGTTACCCAAGCATGCTTGCACCAAGGTGCTGAAGTTGGAGGAGAGGTACTGGAGTTGAGAGCCTTCTTGATCTGGAGCTTGGTATCAAAGCTCAAGTTCACATTCTGCCCCACCTTCTTCTGCTGTGTGACCTTGTGGAGTACTTTACCTATGAAGTCCTGGTCTTCTCATCTGTAAAATGGGATTGAGGAAGAGGTCTCTACTACCACTGGGATTGTTTTGGTAAGAGGAGGCAATGGATGTGAAATCCACAGGTAAACAGTAGGCTATGTACATATACACACTAGTTATTATTATTATTTTAACTTTGAAAGGAAATCAGGTTTTAGGTTTCTTTTATTTTCATCCTTGTGTTTAGAGAACTCAGATTAAAAAAAAAAATTGGATTACATGAGGCAAAGTCCAAACTTCAGCCGTTATATCAACTTTGTTTATTTGGAATTACTTTGTTTTGGAATACATGGCAAATGAAACTTGTCTATTTATGGTGTACAGCATGATTTTAAACATTTTTTCATGTTTTGGCTGTGCTGTATGGCATGTGAGATTTTAATTCCCCTCCCAGGGATTTTCTGTGTCCCTTGTGTTGGAAGCATGGAGCCCTAACCCCTGGACCACCAGGGAAGTTCCTACAATGTGATATTTTGATATACACATGTATTGTGAAATGTTTACCACAAGCTAATCAACATATCCATCACCTCACATAGTTACTGTTTTGGAGGGAGGATAAAAACCATCAAGATTTACTCTCCTAGCAAATGTCAAGGATACAGTACAGTGTTGTGAACTACTATACACTGGATCTCCATAACTTACCCATCCTGCATACCTGAAACTTTGTACCCTTTAACCTACATCTTCCCTATTTTCCTGGTCCCTTAGCTCTTGAAACCATCATTCTACTCTCTGCTTCTAAGAGTTAAACCTTTTTACATTCCATATGTAAGTGAGATCAGGCAGCATTTGTCTTGCTGTGTCTGGCTTTTTCACTTAGCATGGTAGATTTAGCCGTGTTGTCACAAATGACAAGATTTCCTTATTTTTTAAGGCCGGACAAATATTCTGTTGTATATGTACACCACCTTTTCTTTATTCATTTGTCAATGGATGCTTAGATTGTTTCTGAGTCTTGGCTATTATGCAGTGAACATGGGAGTTCAGCTATCTTTCTGAGATAGTGGTTTGGCTTCCTTTGGATATATACCCAGAAGTGGAATTGCTGGATCATATGGAAGTTCTAGTTTTAGCTTTTAGAGGAACCTTCATACTGGTTTCCATAAAGACTGTACTAATTTATATTCCCACCAACAGGACACATTCTCCCCATCCTGGCCAACCCTTAATGTTTTTGTCTTTTGATAAAAGCCATTCTAGCAGGTGTCACACCAACTTTAGTCAGGACTCCAGTCAACATGAAAGATGGGGGCTAATTCATTCTTTTAGGTTTTAAAAATGTTGACATTTGCTGGTTTTGGACAACACCACCCGCATTTCCTCTTCGAGGCTGAATGTTTATAATTTCTCAGGAATGTTTCATACCCCTCAGAGTTGGACTTTGTAAACCTTGCCAAAATACACAAGGCAACTCACTGGCACAGAGTTAACTGCATTTTTTGGTGTGCCAGCTGGTCATGGAGCTTCAAGAACAAGATTTCATCTTTGAAGGTAGGCAACTGTATTCCCACTTTGGAGGTGAGGAAACTGAGGCCCACAGATGTTGTCTCTTGACAAAGGCAGTGATTTAGTAAGTGGCAGAGTCCTTACCTTTTGATTGTACCCTTGGCTTCTCATAAGGGCCGTGAAAATACGTTGTAAACCGTGCTGCATTGAACAATAGTAAGAAACTGTTATTATATTATCCCACCATCGATTTTTAGTGCCCAGAGTAATTTTCTTGAGCTTTTTATTTTCCTAGTTGAATAAATATCCAGCCACTTGTGCATATCGACAGCAGTGGCACTGCCTACGTGGCCCCTGCAACGTCCTGCAGTGCTGATAACACATCCTCAGCCCCCAGTGACCACAGGCAAGGTGGGGACAAGAAAAGAGGGCTTTATAAGTCTTCTCCATCCATTGTCCATCCGCCTATTTTCTGGGAAAATTCCAAGCTTGTTTCCCACCCCCCAACTCTAAACCACTTTGTTGCACCAGCATAATTTCTTACGATAACATTAACATATCATTGGAGCTCATTACCTTTGGTGTAATAGTTCCCTATTGAACTGTGTCAGACTAATTATGTCAGTTCCTTTTCATTCCAGTTTAGTGCTTCTCCAGAGAGTTGCAGTGCAGCACCGGTAATAATGATTAAACTGCTGTCTAATGCTCCACTGGACGTCCAAACCAAATGGGAAAATTTCTTGCCAAAGATGGGACTTGTAGTGGCCCTTGTACTTGATGCAATTTGGTGTTTTAAAAGCCATTACCTGGTGGACATTTCCCTAGGATGGTGGAAGGCTGATAGTGTTTCTTGGGGGTTGGGGGAAAAAAAGCAAATCAGGGAGAGAAACAGCTCAGCCAGCGACAGCAGTGGCTGAGAGGCAACCCAGGAGCATTCTGGTCGCCTCTGAGCCCTTAAGTTCTGATCCAGTCCATCTGGATCGAAGATTTGCCACTCAGCTGGCAGAGGTGGGTGCGCAGGAAGAGGCCAGGGTAATGAATCAGGACAAGCCAATATCAAATGCTTAAAGCTCTGTTGCTAGTGTCAGACGAAAGAACCCAGGGAAGATGAATGAAAATGAAGTCACTTTCACCTTCCCTGTCATCTCAGACAGAGCTCTTTGCTCCAGTCTAGATCGAACGTGCTTTTGTCTTTTTGCATAAAGGGCAGGGAGGCTGTCTCCTGCTCTCAAAAGCATAGAGACAGAGGTTGATGTTCCTTATAGCTTAATGGGATGCCAACCGTTCTTTTATTTTTTAGAAAAATTTTATTGAAGTATAGCTGATTTACAATATTGTGTTAATTCCTGCTGTGCAGCAAAGTGATTCAGATACACCACACACATATATATTCTTTTTCATTATGGTATTGCTGCTGCTGCTGCTAAGTCACTTCAGTCATGCTAGACTCTGTGCGACCCCATAGACAGCAGTCCACCAGGCTCCCCAGTCCCTGGGATTCTCCAGGTAAGAACACTGGAGTGGGTTGCCATTTCCTTCTCCAATGCATGAAAGTGAAAAGTGAAAGTGAAGTTGCTCAGTCGTGTCCGACTCTTCGCGACCTTATGAACTGCAGCCTACCAGGCTCCTCCGTCCTCCAGGGGATTTTCCAGGCAAGAGTACTGGAATGGGTTCCCATTGCCTTCTCCGTTACACAATATCAAATGTAGTTTACCATGAACTTCTGTTCTTGGTAATTCTTAATGATGCTAATAATAACAACTAGCCATCAGCTAAGCAATCACTTTGAGTCAGGAATTGGGTTAAGGGCTTCACGTCTCCTGGCTTGTTTAATCCACAAAATAACCTGAGGAGGGACCATGGTGCAAGGAGAATAAGTAACTTGCTTAAGGTCACTTGCCAGAACCCCCTTAACTGATCCCCAGGCCTGTTCATTCAGTCAACCCCTGTGGTTGGGGTTGACTCCAGCCTTGAGCTGTGTCCCTCAGATGTGTCTGGAGCATCACCGACAGTCTTGGCTTTTTTGGGGCTGAGAGCTCAAGCTCAATTTCAGTTCAGGGTGATCCATTCTATAACTGGGCAAAGGCCAAGGGCTGTGAGAACACCTTCATTTCCAAGTATTTATTTGAGTGCCTCTATGTGCCAGCCTCTGCTGGGTCCTAGGATACCAGGGTCCACAAAGCTGCTACAGACCTTGCTTTCATGGAGGTTTCAGTCCAGATAGGAAAATGTAATCTTTACTTAGCATTTATTAAGCTCTTCCTAAGGGCCAACCTCTGTGCTAAGTGCTTTTAAATAAGTCAGTGTATTTAATCCTCATAGTAGCCCTCTGTCACTCTTACAGGTGAGAAAATGAAGCCTTGGAGAGTTCTGCCATTGGCTCAAGGTCATTGCTTCTAACCACCACGTTCAACCACAGACAGACCTGATCTATTCTTGGAGGTTAGTATAATGGGGTATATAGAATTTCCCCCTTGAGGTCACATTTTTCTAAGAGGAACAGGTCTTTGAGACTCTCAAGCCTCCTATGGGACCTGGGGGCCTGATACCAGCTGGGCACATTATATCCATATGGACTCTGCTGCCAAATTGGCTAAAATGGGAGGGAAGACACAGAAGCTCTGGTCCAACACCATGAGAGATAGCAGAGAAACCTGTGATGTCTGCCCAGCTTTGGCTCGTGGAGGGGCATACATGTCATGCCCTGTCCCAGTGGGCCACGCGCCATGTCACTGCTGCTCAAGAAACACCAGCTGATGCTCATGGACCTTTGGGGATGTGGGTGCGATATAAAGCTGTCTCTTTGATCTTGCCATTAGCCAGTGAGGTAAGCATCACTATCAATATCTGTGGACGAGGAAACTGAGGCTGGCAAAGCTGGCAACTTGGCCAAAATCAAAGAAAAAGTAAGCAGCAGAGGAAGGATTTGGACTTGGGTCTGACTTCAGGGTTCTAACTATCCCCCGCCCCCACCATGCGGTCTCCCAAAGCAAGGCCTCCACGCTTGGTGCTGTGTCCCTTCTCAAGCCATCTTGACCTTTCCATCCTTCAAATCCCAATGCTGCCATGATTACTCATTCATAGCTACTCAAGAGAAATGAAAGCAGACATTCACAAAAAGACTTTTTTGCACATGTTCATAGCAGTATCATTTATAACATCCAAACATATGGAAACAGCCTCAATGTCCATCAAAGGCTAAGCAAAATGTGGTATATCCATATGACAGCACACCATGATGTTTAAAAGAAATAAAGCAATGATGCATGCTACAACATGCATGAATCTCAAACATATTTTGCTAAGTGAAAGAAACCACATAGAAAACCATACATATTGTATGATGCCATGTACATGAAATGTTCAGAACAGGCACATCTATAGAGTTATAAGTATATTATGACTGTCTAGAGGGGGAAACAGTGGCTGACTTTACTTTTTTGGGCTCCAAAATCACTGCAGATGGTGATTGCAGCCATGAAATTAAAAGATGCTTACTCCTTAGAAGGAAAGTTATGACCAATCTTGAAAGCATATTAAAAAGCAGAGACATTACTTTGTCAACAAAGGTCTATCTAGTCAAGGCTATGTATGGGTGTGAGAGTTGGACTATAAAGAAAGCTGAGTGCCAAAGAATTGATGCTTTTGAACTGTGGTGTTGGAGAAGACTCTTGAGAGTCCCTTGGACTGCAAGGAGATCCAGCCAGTCCAACCTAAAGGAGATCAGTCCTGGGTGTTCATTGGAAAGACTGATGTTGAAGCTGAAACTCCAATACTTTGGCCACCTGATGTGAAGAGCTGACTCATTTGAAAAGACCCCAGTGCTGGGAAAGATTGAGGGCAGGAGGAGAAGGGGACGACAGAGGATGAGATGGTTGGATGGCATCACCGACTCAATGAACATGAGTTTGGGTAAACTCCAGGAGTTGGTGATGGACAGGGAGGCCTGGCGTGCTGTGGTTCATGGGGTCACAAAGACTCAGACACGACTGAGAAATTGAACAGAACTAAATTGAGGGTGTTGGGGGTGGGGAACATGAGAGTTTCTGATAATTCACACATTGTGTATGTTTGCAGGGATGGCTACGGTCTAAAATTAGGTTTTGGTGATGGCTGCAGAACTTTGTAAATAGAGAATGGCACCTTCAGAAAGGCAACTTTTTATGGTATGGAAGTTATATCTTCATAAAATTTAAAAAATTGAAAGAGAAAAGTACCTTGAAACTTCTGGACAAGATGAGCTGAAGGGCCCTCCCAGAGCTCACTGACTGAGCTTCCTGGGGCAAATCCCTTCCCTCCTGACTCCCCAGTCAATGCTCTTCCCACAAAGACAGCCTCCAGACCCTGAACTGACCTGTTTTTTTTTCTCCCAGGATCGAAGTGAGCCTTTTGCAGAGTTTCAATCTCTGGAGGGGTAAAGTCTAACTTCTTATTCTCCATCAAAGGCACAGAATCTGGGTCAGCAGAAAATGCACATTTTTTTCCGTAAGGAGTGAGGTCAAGGAGCAGGTGTCAGGCTGGCAAATTAAAAAGGAGGTCAGGAGGGGCTGAGACACACCATCTGCCTCCTGGCTTGGGGCTGAGAAGGCACTTCTGTTCAGAACCTGTGCAGGTCAAGCAGGTGAGTACTTATAGAGAACAGGTGAGAGGGCTGAGCTGGGAACGGGAGCATTTGCAAACCTGGGGCAGTGGAGGTTACTCCATAGTGGGGGCTGAGGGCAGCCAATCCCAGATCCGGGCTGGGCCGCTGAGAGTGGGGTGAGGCCGAGTGGAAGCTGGGGCAGGGCTGTCAGAAGGCAGAAGAGGGGAGAGCCGCTGATTTTGCCTCTATTGGTAGAGAAAGACTTTTCTCCCCCTAGAAGGAATTACTCCCGTACCATCCACTCCCTGAAAAATTTTAATGGCAGCATAACTTCCAGAAAGTTGCACAAAACCATTAGTGTAGAGCTCCATGGAATGTACACAATGCCCGAGCTTGGGCTGCCATAACAAAGAACCACAGACTGGGCGACTGAAGCAACAGACATTGATTTCTGTCTGTGTGGAAGGTGGAAATCTGAGCTCAGTGTGCTAGCCTGGTTGGATGCTGATGATATCCTCTTCCTGGCTGCAGATGGCCACCTTCCCACTGTAGGTGTGTTTTTGGCTGTGCTGAGTATTGTGCGGTACTTGGGCTCTTCGATCTTTGTTGCAGCATGCGGGGTCTTTAGTGGCCGTACTCAAGCTCTTGGTTGTGGTATTTCTGTTGTTTCATTCACTCAGGCCATGGACTTTATTATGCTAGCTGGAGCAAACTGATACAAATTGCATTCTTATGCTCAGTACTCACCTTATCTCGCTTAAGCCTCATACCAGCCCTGTGGAGTAGGAGTATTATGGCCTCCATGTCACAGACACGGGACTGGGGCTTGGAGGTTAATGACTTCTCCCAGGGGTTAACACAGGGGTGTGCCTGAACTTCTTGCCTTTTTCTGAAGATGTTCAGAGAGACAGATGGGGAGACTCAAGCTCAGAGACTTGCCCTAAGTTGCTTAACCAGCAAGTTGTAGGACCCAGGACTGAAGTAGGAGGCCTCTGGCTTAGGTGCTGTTGATTGCAACGCATCAGTCTGGATAGGCCAGGTTGAGCTGCAGTAATAACAACAAAACCCAGATCTTAGTGGCTTATGGCACCCAAAGTTCTCTTCTTGCTCATCCTGTATGTTCATTGTGGGTGTCTAGCCATGCTGCTTCTGCCCCTTCACCCTGAATCCAGGTTGACTGTGGCCCCTCTTTCCAACATTGCTGGAATTCTGTAGGGTCTCACGTTGGCAATTAAATGCTCTAACTCCAAAGTGACAAGGGCTTCCCTGGTGGCTCAGCTGGTAAAGAATCTGCCTGCAATGTGGGAGACCTGGGTTTGACCCCTGGGTTGGGAAGATCCCCTGGAGAAGGGAATGGCTACCCACTCCAGTATTCTGGCCTGGAGAATTCCATGGACTGTATAGCCCATGGGGTCTCAAAGAATTGGACACGACTGAGTGACTTTCACTTTCCAAAGTGACAGTCACTGTTTTGCTCAGACTCATTGGCCAGAATTAGCCACGTAGCCCCAACCAAGTGCATGGCCAGGGTGTTCATCCTACATGAACCCAGAAGACAGAGAGGGAGACAAGATTATTGAACAGCACAGAATGAATGAGTGATTGAATGCATGCAATTAGAATCTCCATCTGAGTTTGGCGGGTGTTGATGGACCTGAGGGGGCTTCCCAGGGAGCTCAGTGGTTAAGAATCTGCTGCCAAGCAGCCTGAATTTGATCCCTGGGTCGGGAAGATCCTCTGGAGAAGGAAATGGCTACCTGTTCCAATATTCTTGCCTGGGAAATCCCATGGACAAAGGAGTCTAGTGAGCTACAGTCCATGGGGTTGCAAAGAGCTGGACACGGCTCAGCAATTAAATAGCAACAGCAGCAGATGGACCTGAGAAAGAAGAGATATATACTTGAAACCAGTCAAGCATTAGGGCACTGGGGGCTCTTTGGGTCCTAAGAATAGGTTTAAAAATTGTGAAAATGTACTGGTGTTCTGTCCCCCTGCATCATTTACAGCCCCCCATGCCTGCATGTTCTTTGTTTCACCAAATCTCTTTGCCATTGACTGAGGGCAGTGGACCCATCCTACCCACACAGGCCCCATTCCGAGGGTGATTGATGACTGCTGGACATACACAGACAGACACAGAAGGAAGTTTCTGCTTCTTCCATGAGCCTCGGGCAGCTGCGGAGACGACAGTTTTTCATGTAAGCATTCGCTTGGAGTCTTTCTCAGGCTCCCAAGCATAACTAAGCCCAGACAGGCTCTGTGAGATGAAAAGTAAAGCGTTGTTTTTATGATACCATGAAAATCCTTCTTTTTCCCCCTAAAAGAGAAACTTATTTATTTCTGTGTGTGTATGGGTTTGCAGTAAGTGTGGAAGGATTAAGCCTTTGAAACTGTCGATTTATATCCATGAGCAATGTGAAGTCTTTGTCTTGGGGAGGAGAGAGACTTCCAAATCGAGAAAGAAAAAGTCAGGCCCCTTCACTCCTATTAGTGGCTCCTTCGTTAAAGGGTCACTGAGTACCCACTGACTGGGGTCTGGCGTCAGGGGACCTGGCTTCAAGGCTGTACTGGATCGCTTTTTAGCTGTATGTGCCCTGCCCTGCGTCTCTGAGCCTATTTCCTTCCATATAAAGTGGGGTTTCACATGAGGACATAAAGATGAAATATATTCATTTATTCATTCAAGCCAATATTGAGTGACCACTATAGGTTAGTGCTGTTCTAATTGCTGAGGATTACTCCAGAGTAAAAGGAAAGTAAAGGACCCCTTGGGGGTGAGGGACACAGATTTAAGTGCTATGAAGGAAAATCCAGCAGAGTGGGGGGTAAAGCACGTCAGGGTGCAGCAGAGTGGGGGTGTATTAGAGTCATGGAAGGCTATTTGGAGGAGGTAACATTTGAGCAACAAGGGAGGGAATAGAATGGGATACAGGGGAAATCATCATTGCAGACAATGTTTCTGTACCTGTACTAAGTATCAGGCAGTGCCCTAAGGGCTTTACCTGGATTCTTCATTAATGCTTTCTGTGCCCTGAGAGATAAGCCTATCATCATTGCACCCTATTTACAGAAGGCAAAACTGAGGCACAGAGTTAAGTGACTTGCTTAGGTCCCAGGGTTTGAACCCAGAGGTATGGCTCCGGCAGCTGCACCATACCCCAGCCAGGGAGCCCAGGCGGGAATGAGCATTAATTTGGAACAGAGTGCTTTGCAGATTCAGAAGCAAATGTGAAAAGTTGTTGCTAGTATTTTCTTCAGGATGTGAAGTGAAATCTACCAGTACTCCTGGAACCCGTGGCCTGCTGCCCATTTCTGCCAATTTCCTCAAGAACAAGGGGGCATCGGAGAGACCTATGGCCTCAACTTCCTACATGACTCTCATCAGGCAACAGGAAAATGTAATATGCTGAGGGGTGGGAAAAACTGAGAAACTAAAGGAACAACTGCATTTGCTCTTTGTAAAATATATCCACATGCTGAAAACATGGAAAATGGAGAGAAGAGGAAAAGTTATCCACGTAGTCACCATTTCAACACAAGCACTGTTATTATTTTGGAATATTTCCTTTTATCCCTTTTCAAGAAGATGAATATTTTAATTGTATGCAGCAGAAAATAAAGAACTCGAACATCTTGGAATAAGTAGATGATAATATAATGTTATCATGTAACAGGAAAATATATGATATTGCACTATTTAACTTCTATGTTCTTCAAAGTATCAGCTCTCCCAAACAATTCAGGGCAACATTTACAGCCCTGTGGCAGATCACTAGAGACTGGGTTTCAGGCTGGTGAGTTTACTCGGGGATTATCTGTTTGTCAGCCTGATGGCCACTTAACTATGCTGTCACCTGTTCCTACGGTCACCAAGCATTTTGATGTATACCCCTCTTAGGAAAGAACATTTTAGCATCTACTTTCAATATAGGCCTATTTCTTTATAAATTGTACTACCACCAGTCTGCAGATTAAGTATTAGTATGAAAGTCACAGTTGATCCTTGAGGGGCACCAACCCTTCTCAAAGTCAAAAATTTAAGTATAACGTTATAGTCAGCCCTCTGCATCTATGGTTCTGCATTTTTGGTTCAATAGTACTTACTAATGAAAAACAAATCTACATATAAGTGGACCCAGGCAGTTCAAACTCATGTTGTTCAAGGGTCAACTGTACTTGAACATTAGTATACTATTTTAACATAGTTTAATTTCTTATTTTTATATAAAAGTACAGATGTTCTAATATTGTCTTCCCACATTATTTCTTGGGCTGCTCACATCCGTTGATTTAACCCCCCTCTTCAAATCCAGAGAGTTTTGTAGGCAGTCATGGGGTATCCTGTTGCAGTGCGAAAAGATGCTATTATACTTAAGGCTAAAGCCTGAGCCCTGAGAACTGAGAGATTTTGTGTTGGGACCAATTTTCTTCAAGTCTGAAAGGACAAGGTGACCCCAGCTGACCAGCCAAATCCCAGTAGTAACTGGGATTTGGCTCCAACCTCCCCAGCCTGAGTCTTCTTTTCAAACATGATGGGGCCACAGACTGCCACGTGGAGTGTGGATGAGGGCTTTGCCATGCTGGCTGGGAGGGAGCCAGGGCTCCCCTTGCACACCTAGCTCCCCAGGGTCTCCTCCATACGTGAGAATACTTGTAAAGTCCTTTACACATGACAAAGCCCCTGTACAGCCATTATCTGATTCGATTATCACAACACTGACCCTTTTAGAGTGAGAACAAGAGTGGGAAAAGATGAAAGAGAAGAGAAAAATGTAGGAGTGAGTTAAGCTGAAATGCGGAGACTGGTTCTTCTTATTTTTATTTTATCTGTTTTTGTTTTTATTAAGAGCTTGGGTCTTTTGGACACAGATATCTCTGTGTCCAGCCAGCAGTCAGGTGGGAGAAGCAGGTCTCTTCATGATCAGACTAGAGACAGCCATGGACTCAGTTTCCAGCAGTGACAAGTGGCCCCAGGAGAGCTTGCTGTCCTGACCCTGAACAATGCAGAGGTGCATATCTGAGGTCTGGGTCTTGACCAGAGTTGGGGGTGAGGGGCCTTGCCTGGCCTCAGCCAGTTTAGCTATGATTAGCTACAGCTGTGGGGAGCTGACCTTGCCTTCTTCCCAGAGGTTATCACTTTCTGAGGCAGGTGTTAATTTTATGCCCATTTTACAGATGAGAAAGCTGAGTCTCAGAGAATTCACACCTGTTCGTAAGCATCATAACCTGGTCTGCTCGACCTCAAAGTTTAACGCCTACACTTTACTAGTGAAAAAGATTCTTAGAGAAGCACAGCTTACAGGAAAGGATTATGTGAAGTGACTCATTTGCCATCAATAAGACCAAAACATCAAGAGAAAGAAATGCATTTAAAAGCTCTCCAAAATTTGTCATTTGCTTGGGCTTAACCTGATTTACACAGGAATTGAAACAAAGCTTGAAAGACTGTGTCCCCCAAAGGGGAGACCATAGCTTGATTATCCAGGCATCCCCCAGAAGCCAAGGACTATTGTTCCGGGGGAGAAATTTTCAGACTCCCAAATGTGTGTGTGTGGGTGTCATAGCTGAGGAGATGAAGGGGAGAGAGGGTGGGACCCCCCACATGACTCTCCCTGAGGGGCCGATCCCAGACTCTTCCCATCCGTCTCCTCCCAGGCTGCCCCGGGGCCCAGCTAAGTGTCTTTAAGTGTCGGCTCTGAAAAAGGCCATTTCCCGCCAAGACTATAAAATGGAAAAATGGAGAGGCCGTATGCACGGCAAAGAATCAAATGTGCAGAGCCTTCCACGGAATTTATAAATCAGTTACCAGGAGCATTAAAACGCCTCTCGCCACACTTAATCTCCGGCTTCCTTTCTTCTCTTCTTCCAAATACCAAACACATCGTTCTTTTTTACTGGCTCTGGTGGACTCTTCAATGAAGTCTGTTCCTATTTCAGAATAAATATATGTGTATTCTCTTCTCTGACTCTGCTTGACTGCAAAACAAACAATGATGCATGCTCAGGCTGATTCTCCAGATGAATAGGAGAGCAAGCGGTTTTGCTTGTCTTGGTCTGGGTGCTTTCTGGGAGCAGGAAGCACGGCTGGGCTGAGTACAGTGCCGCCTGCAGCACCCACATAACTTAGGACACGTAGCCTGGATGGAGTCAAGGCTGGCCTAGTAAAAGACAGGCGCGCCGAATTGTACCCCAAGGTGTCTCTCTGACAGTTGTATTACTGCAGGGCTCACAGAGGCCCTCCCTGGGCCAGGCACTATTCTAAGCCCATTACAGTTATTGACTCAGTTTAATCTTCACAATAACCCCAGTCCTGTTATGATTCCCAAAGAAATGGAGGCACAGAGAAACCAGCTTTCCCAATATTAAAAATTTCTTTTGCTTATTTATGGTTAAGCTGGTTCTTTGTTGCTGCCCACAGGCTTTTTCCAGCTAGGACAAGCGAGGGCTACTCTCTGTGGTGTTTGGTCTTTTCATGGCAGCGGAGTCTCTGGTTGTGGAGAACGGGCTCTAGGGCACACGGGCTTCAGTAGTTGCAGCTCTCAGGCTCCAGAGCACAGGCTCAATAGTTGTGGTGCACGGGTCCAGTAAGTGAATGTACCCGGACCAGGGATCGAAACTGAGCCTCCTGCATGGGCAGGCGGACTCTCCACCACTGAGCCACCAGGGAAGCCCCAGCTTTCCCAGTTTTCTGCAACCAGTAGTTGATGGTGCTGGGATGTGAATCCAGGCAGCCTGATCCAGCAGCAGGGCTCATAAATGCCACCCACATTCTCTGCAGGAGATTTTCCCCACTTACCGTAGTTCAGGGAGGCTTCTGGGATGCTGTTTGGAATGAGAGGACAGAGCTGTGCAAACTACCAGTCTGCTTATTCCCAGGACATCTGTCTGCTGGGCTGCTATGCTGTGAGCCCTTCCCATAACAGAGGAGTCTCCACCCTTTAAAACACCTTGATCAAGTCAATACTTTAAAGCTCTGATACTTTGGCCACCTGATGTGAAGAACTGACTCATTGGAAAAGCCCCCGATATTGGGAAAGATTGAAGGCAGGAGGAGAAGAGGACGATAGAGGATGAGATGGCTAGATGGCATCATCAGCTCTGTGGACGTGAGCTTGAGCAAGCTCCGGGAGTTGGTGATGGACAGGGAAGCCTGGTGTGCTGCAGTCCATGGGGTCACAAAGAGTCAGATACGACTGAGTGACTGAACTGAACTGATCAAGTCATAGGTGAGTCTTCTGCTGGGTGGAGGGCAGTTCAAGCACCATCAGCTGGATCAGGCCCACCCCAGGCCCAATAGTCTCCAGAAGGCTGCCTTGGGGAGAAGCCTGGGTCTGGGAATCCAGAGGAGAGAGTTTTCCCCCTGAGGCTTTAAGTAGGCTTGGCTGGGAAAAGAGGAGGTGAGGTGGTCTGAACAAAGAGCCTGGGCTGAGGGTACATCCCTAAGATGCCTGTTGACACATGTGGGGTGATGAAGAGGGGCTTCAGAGCCTGGCTACCTGGCGATACCCCAGCTCATGAATGCTGTATCCCTTCGTGAATGTCAGGTTGTCTTCCTTGGAAGGTCCTCTGCAGCTTCTAGAGAATACCTGTGTGAGGTCCTTGCCAGATATCCAGACACTGCGGGACTTGGCCACTCACCTTGCACACAAGCTCTCTCTCTCCCGAACCTTCCTGAAATTGGTCCAAGTGGGGCTCTTGATGGCTCCCTTACTGTCCATGCCCATGGACACCCTCACCCACACACCCACCACAGTGTGTCCAGAGGATCTAGTGGGTAGTCTTGGTCTGGCACCCCCAGTGGGGTTGCCTGACTTCTCTGAGTTTGGTTGAAGTTGGTACCTGGGATCCCCTTAACTCCTAAAGGCAGGGCTGTGAGACCTAGGGTAGCTGTCCCTAGGGGCTGGCAGGAATGATTTTGTGTGAGGGGTGTTTCTAGGGANCCAGTGAGGTTGCCTGACTTCTCTGAGTTTGGTTGAAGTTGGTACCTGGGATCCCCTTAACTCCTAAAGGCAGGGCTGTGAGACCTAGGGTAGCTGTCCCTAGGGGCTGGCAGGAATGATTTTGTGTGAGGGGTGTTTCTAGGGACCCATCAGGAGCCCCCATGGCCTCACCTGTAGGGCCTCTTCCTTCCCTGAAATCCCACAGTCCTAAGTGGGAATCTAAGGGGGATGTAGATTAAAGATGGCAGGTTATTGAATTGGATGCTGCTGCTGCTAAGTCACTTCAGTCGTGTCCGACTCTGTGTGACCCCATAAATGGCAGCCCACCAGGCTCCCCTGTCCCTGGGGTTCTCCAGGCAAGGACACTGGAGAGGGTTGCCATTTCCTTCTCCAATGCATGAAAGTGAAAAGTGAAAGGGAAGTCGCTCAGTCATGTCCAACTCTTAGCGACCCCATGGACAGCAGCCCACCAGGCTCCTCTGTACATGGGATTTTCCAGGCAAGAGTACGGGAGTGGGGTGCCATTGCCTTCTCGGAATTGGATGATGACCTGTAACTAAATAGCTGAATTGTAAGGAAAAAAAAAGGAAAAGAGTCAAGCCTGGAAGCCAGGGTGGTTTCATGGGAAAGAAATCACACTGAAGAATTTCCCTGGGAGAATCAGCAGCCCATTCTAATAGAAAATATGGAAAATGATCTCACAGTTGGACAACACTTCCCCATTGGGTGGCACCTCCCTTTACTTTGATTTCTCCCCTGCTCCTCTCATAAGAGTCCTGGGAAGTCTGGGAGTCTAACACCTTCAATTTACAGATGAAAACACTAAGAGAGGAGGTGGGATCGGCTCAGGCTCGCACAGCCCAGGAACGAGGTATAGACTGCAACTTAGCATTTCCATCTCTGCTTCAGGGCCCTTTCCGTGGTGTGCATGTGTCTCTTGATTTTAGCAAGATATGCAACAATTTGCACAATCTCCTGGAGGACAATTAGAGAAGTGTCACCAGGGTGATGGGAAGCATGGTGACTTGAACATCAAGGCCCTTAGCTCTTTAACAGCAGAATGTGGGATTCTCTGAAGCACCCCAACACAGTGGTCCTTCCATGGCAAGTATACTAGAACCTCAGTCGGCTCCGTTGCCCAGCTCCTGCCCCCAGGTGGAGTTCCGAGCCTTGGATCGCACTTCTCAGCCCCGGGCCTGGAGCTGCATTCCAGATCAGGACAATTTTCTTTTTCACCGACACACAAATCCCTCATTGGGGTTCCCAGTTATTTTTGAGTCCTCCGCGCACAATCTTATCCCTCATTTCCAGGAACTGCATTGGCACCCGAGGCTCTTGCAAGTAGCAATTTACTAGAACAAGACCAAATCCCTAGTCAGATTCAAAAAGCAATGAAATAAATAGAATTGCATTTTTCATTCGATGGCAAGCCAGTTAGAGACACACCCAGGCAGGGGCTCAAAAGTACCTTGTTTGCTGTCCTTTTAAAGAGACACTGCTGATCAATCAATCCGCCACTTTCATCTAAACCTGGGAGCACAGAGGGAAACAGGGAACAAAAGCCGCTTTTCTCCTTCCAGGAGTCTCTGAGACCAGCTGTTCCTATTTCTTAAATCTGCAGACCCCCCACTCCCATCCTCTGAACCTTTCTCCTACTTCTTTTCCTCAGGAAATTTTCAGCAGGAAAGGAGCATCTGGAAACACAGGTTTCCATGGAAAAGACGGCAGGCTGGGCTTTGTTCTCATCTCCAGCTGATGGAGACAAGCCTTTGTGAAGGCGGCAGGGAACGCTGTCGGGGTCACCAAGTGGTGGAAACCTTCTCTGCCCTCCAGCACATTCTCTTTTTGTTGCACTGTTCCACACGCGGACTTCTCCCAGAGCTGGCTTGATTTTAGCAGGACACAGAGAGCTTGTCCTGGAGCTTCTCTGATATTGTTCCCTGTGTCTCCAACCTCTGCGCCATCCCGCACTGCACTGCCTGCTTCTACCTGACCAGGAATGTGATTCAGCTCTGTTCATTTACGGCACAGTGGTGGCCGGTCAGCAGGACCAAGCTGGCCATTTCCTTATTTGGGACCCAGAGAAAGGGGAGTGGTGGATGTTGTAGATTGTAGGGTCCAACTCCCTCCTTTAGAGATGAAGACCCACAGGCCCAGAGAGACCCAGAACTGGCTCAGGGGCACACAGTGAGTGAGACGCTGGGTCCCCTGGCCCCAAGCTTGGTGGTCTGTTCACTGATACATGGAGCCCAAGATCTGAGTCGGCCCTCCCGAGCCATGTCCTTGGTAGGGGAAGTGGAATGAGATATCTGGCAGGGCTAAGCTCTGTGGCAGAATGATAAATGGCCCCCTTGCATTGCTAGGAAGTGGGTTCTGGGAACAAGGGCAGCCAACAGAGCCATTTATCCACCTCCCAGTCAGCCATGGCCAGCACTGTGGGGAGTAAAGAGAGAGGGAAAGCTTACAGGCACTCCAATTCATTACTGGCAGAGGCTGCCGTAGGGGGTGGACCAGAGCCTCAGATGTGAGGTCTGTCTGTCCTAGCGGTCAGGGCTAGGCCAAGAACATCCTTTTAATTTCAACTGCATTTAAAATCAGAGCTTTAAAATTTATGTTAATTGCAACTCTGAGCCTTGAAAGTTCATGTGTGCATATATAAAATACATATAATTTTTTTTAATGGTATAGGATATAGGCTGTGGTAAGACAAGAATTCTTAAACATAGGTGATGAAAGAATAATTTTTTAGAGGCCATTTGGCAAGTGTCTGTGAAAGCCTTAAAATATTTACACTCTTTGTCTTAGGAATTCCATTTCTGGAAATACATCCTAAGAAAATGATTATAGATGGAGAAGAAGATGTTTATAGCAGCACTAAATTAGTTTCAATCTTAATACTTGGCTATTAAAATTCAATGGTAAACTATGGTATATCCATTTGGCAAATTATTACGAATCATTTAAAAATGAGGTAAAGAATTCTAATGATATAAGGAATGCTTATGATACAGTGTCTAATGAAGAAAGTAGAGCATTGTAGTCTAAGCCCTGACTGATCTGACTGATTTTGTTTTTCTGTTTTGTAATACAAGTGTCTGACTTAAGCTTTGATTTTGAAGGCATCTATTTAAAGAGGTATCTGCTTCAAAGCTTCCCAGGTGGCATTAGTGGTAAAGAACCTGTAAATGCAGGAGACATAAGAGATGTGGGTTTTATCCCTGGGTCGGGAAGATCCCCTGGAGGAGGGCATGACAACCCACTCCCAGCATTGCCTGGAGAATCCCATGGACAGAGGAGCCTGGCAGGTTACAGTTCATAGGGTCACAAAGAGTCAGACATGACTGAAGAGATTTGACATGTATGGCACTACTTCAAAGCTGGCTATGGAGACTAAACACCTTGCCAGCCACAGCAGGCCACCTTCCCTCATGGAAGTACCTCTGTTTTAGAGGTTGTGGTTGATTTCAATAACTGACCATTTGGGATGCTCCCTATTTTTCTCTTCTCACTTCAAATTCCCATTCTTCTGTTTTAAATTCACCAATAAAGACTGAGCTGTAGAAACCCCAGGCCCCCACCTCGACCCCAGTAAAGGCAGAACCCCAGACTCACGACATGTGCACTCTCTCTCTCCCGCTGCAATCTTGTTCTGTGGCCCCCGGCAGGCTGTGTGACTTCCAGGTCTTACAAGTAATAAACCTTAACGTTTTTTCAAAGTTTCCTGATGGTTATTGCTGAGGAGCATCTTGCAATCATAATAAGCACCACAAGGGCCCGTCCAGCTGCAGCATCACTTATTGATAGGATAAGACCACCCAACATACGCACACAACACGCAATAAATATAGATATACTCATTTTAAAAAATTTTTACTTATTTATTTTCAGCTGCACTGGATCTTTATTGCTGTGCATAGTAGTAGCAAAAGTTGCTCAGTCGTGTTCGATTCTTTGCGACCCCGTGGACTATACAGTCCATGGAATTCTCCAGGCCAGAATACTGGAGTGGGTAGCCTTTCTCTTCTCCAGGGGATGTTCCCAACCCAGGGATTGAACCCAGGTCTTCCACATTGCAGGCGGATTCTTTACCAGCCGAGCCACCAGGGAAGCCAAAGAATACTGGAGTGGGTAGCCTATCACTTCTCCAGCAGATTTTCCCGACCCAGGAATCGAACTGCAGTCTCCTGAACTGCAGGCGGATTCTTTACCAGCTGAGCTATCAGGGAAGCCCACTGCTGTGAATGGGCTTTCTCTAGTTGTGGCGAGTGGGGGCGACTCTTCATTGTGCTGCGCAGGCTTCTCGCAGTGGCTTCTCTTGTTACAAGGCATAGGCTCCAGGGTGCGTGGGCTTCAGTAGCTGAGGTGCACAAGCTTAGTTGCCCCTAAGCGTGTGGCATCTTTCCGGATTAGGGATCAAACCTGTGTTCTCTGCTTTAGAAGGAGGATTCTTATTCACTGGACAACCAGGGAAGTTCTATATATATACACATATATGTATATATCTATCATCTATCTTTTCAGTCTTTTTTTTTTTTTTTTGGTCATGCAGTGTGGCTTGCAGGATCTTAGTTGCCTAACCAGAAATGAAATCCATGTCCCCTGCAGTGGAAGCATGGAGTCTCACCCACTGGACTGCCAGGGAATTTCCTTTTTCAGTCTCTTTTTTAAATTTCTACATAATCTTAGAAATGTGGTCAAGAAAGAGGCAGGTCCAGTGTCTGCAGCAGCTTTTCTCTGGAAGGGGGGGATTTGGGATGATTTTAAACACTTTTCTTAATTTTTTTTAAGCTGGTCTTGTTAGCGGTGGCAAGATTATACACACAGTGAGGCCAAACAAACTGGAACTTGAGAGTTTGGAACAGAGATAGATTTATTGCAGGGCCATGCAGGGAGAGGAGTATGTCTGCCCCTACCCCAAAGTCCCTGAAGAATTTCAGCAAAGCATTTTTAAATTAGTTTTTATTAGAGGATAGTTGCTTTATAATGTATTAGTTTCTGCTATACAACACAGTGAATCAACTGTATGGATATGGATGTATCCATATGTAATAGATATGGATATCTGTGTGTGCCTGCAGTGTGCTAAGTAGCTTCAGTCATGTCCGACTCTGCGAGACCCTGTGGACTGTAGCTCAAGGCCAGAACATGGAGTGGGTTGCCATGCCACGTATATCCCCTCTTTCTTTGGATTTCCTTCTCACTTATCCTCCCCTTTTTTTTGATTTCCTTCTCATTTAGGTCTCTGGGTCAGGCCCTGTCTTCTGGGGGAACTTGGGAGTGGATCAGGCTAGGGAATTCAAAATCAGTTTATACTTCAGGGCACTAAACGCAGTGCCGGCCAGGCATGGGGGATGGGGGTGGGGGGTATGTGATTCCAGCTCAGGGATGGTGCTGGCACCAAATCCTGCAGGTCCTTAGGAGAGGACCTGCGTTCTAGCAATGGAGCTGTGAGGAGTAAGCTGGAAACATTCAACTGTCCTTGGGCTGATGTAAAGCATCCTGACCACCATCTCCCAGGTTGGGAGGATGGCTCCCGGGGAGGGAGCTAACGCAGCAATGGGGTGAGGGAGGTGGGAAGCTGAGCCCATGCTTCTCTGGTTTCAAACCTTTTCCAGCTTGTCTTGGAAAAGCAAATGCATGACAGTTGGCATCCCCCTCCAGTGAGTGGGCATGGAAGAAGCATTAAGCATCTTNTTTTTTTTTTTTTTTTGGTCATGCAGTGTGGCTTGCAGGATCTTAGTTGCCTAACCAGAAATGAAATCCATGTCCCCTGCAGTGGAAGCATGGAGTCTCACCCACTGGACTGCCAGGGAATTTCCTTTTTCAGTCTCTTTTTAAAATTTCTACATAATCTTAGAAATGTGGTCAAGAAAGAGGCAGGTCCAGTGTCTGCAGCAGCTTTTCTCTGGAAGGGGGGGATTTGGGATGATTTTAAACACTTTTCTTAATTTTTTTTAAGCTGGTCTTGTTAGCGGTGGCAAGATTATACACACAGTGAGGCCAAACAAACTGGAACTTGAGAGTTTGGAACAGAGATAGATTTATTGCAGGGCCATGCAGGGAGAGGAGTATGTCTGCCCCTACCCCAAAGTCCCTGAAGAATTTCAGCAAAGCATTTTTAAATTAGTTTTTATTAGAGGATAGTTGCTTTATAATGTATTAGTTTCTGCTATACAACACAGTGAATCAACTGTATGGATATGGATGTATCCATATGTAATAGATATGGATATCTGTGTGTGCCTGCAGCGTGCTAAGTTGCTTCAGTCATGTCCGACTCTGCGAGACCCTGTGGACTGTAGCTCAAGGCCAGAACATGGAGTGGGTTGCCATGCCACATATATCCCCTCTTTCTTTGGATTTCCTTCTCACTTATCCTCCCCTTTTTTTTGATTTCCTTCTCATTTAGGTCTCTGGGTCAGGCCCTGTCTTCTGGGGGAACTTGGGAGTGGATCAGGCTAGGGAATTCAAAATCAGTTTATACTTCAGGGCACTAAACGCAGTGCCGGCCAGGCATGGGGGATGGGGGTGGGGGGTATGTGATTCCAGCTCAGGGATGGTGCTGGCACCAAATCCTGCAGGTCCTTAGGAGAGGACCTGCGTTCTAGCAATGGAGCTGTGAGGAGTAAGCTGGAAACATTCAACTGTCCTTGGGCTGATGTAAAGCATCCTGACCACCATCTCCCAGGTTGGGAGGATGGCTCCCGGGGAGGGAGCTAACGCAGCAATGGGGTGAGGGAGGTGGGAAGCTGAGCCCATGCTTCTCTGGTTTCAAGCCTTTTCCAGCTTGTCTTGGAAAAGCAAATGCATGACAGTTGGCATCCCCCTCCAGTGAGTGGGCATGGAAGAAGCATTAAGCATCTTATTCTCAAAGCCCTGGAATGTCAATGATAAAGGTCCTTGCAGGGCTGCTGGGGGTTGCCTCCCCCATTCCAGCTACCTAGACTTGGTGTTGCCCAAAGGAGGCTCTAAAAGCCAAGCTTTATTTGGCTTTATTCAGCTGCACAGTCAGTGGGAGCCTGGGAGGCCGGCTGGGCACGTGCAGAGAGCTGTCTTTGCAGATCTTGGGCCTGTGAGCCGACTGGCTCTGAGCTGAGCAAGGGGGGCCAGGCCCTGCCTTTCTAAGCCTTCAGATTTCCTACCATCTGCTTAGTTGGACCGCCTGTTTAAATTCTCCACTTGTCTCGCCTTCCACAAAATAATTAGCATCCATTTGTTCCTAGAGCTCGCGTGGTGACATTAGTCATTGTAGGAGCTTTCAGCGCAGCTCACAGAAATTTCCATTTGATGTAAAGTTGAAAATGGCTTTCGTGGGACTCTGCAGGGCCCCCCTCACTTCTGCTCTCTCACCAGCATCTGGCGCCTCTGTTGGTTCCCTCCCACCCGTTTCTTTGTTGCAGTCTGCGTAATGATAAGGGGGAGTGGAGGGTGATGGGGTGAGAGGGGATGCTGTCCTCTGGGGACACCGTGGGGAAGGAGACTCACTTGGGGAGAACCCATCACGGTGGGAGGGGGCCTGGGCTTTGGTAAAGGAGCGATTTTTGTGCTGGGCTGTGAAGGAGTTCTGTCCAGCTCAGACACACAATTCGCTGCGTAAAGGCTCTCGGAGGTAGTATCTGCTGCACAAAACTAAGCAGAGCAACCTGCTTCCCGCCTGAGTGGCTCAAGGTCCTCTGGCTTTGCTTGAAAGCAGTCGCTTTCCCTTTCTGAGAACTCATCTACTCTAGCGTGGGTTAATTGCACACTCCTGGGCCGGTGTCCTGGCTCTCCTACAAGTAATGAATGCTGGGCATGTAATTCCCTGAAATTATGTATCGCCCTCTCTAGGCTGCAAAACCCGCCCATAGACATAGTTTTCTTTGATTCCTCAAATGACTTACTAGATGGGCATTAAGATCCCATCTGAGACACAGGGAGGGGGAGGGACCTGTTTTGTTATTCTGGGCCTCTCTTTGCCCATCTGTAAAATGGCTAGGTTGAGCAAGATGCTCTCCAAAGAGGCTGTGCATATTCAGCCTCTCCCATGTGGTGTGCGTTGGGACTGAGGGGTTTTGTCCTGTGCGGGTCCATAAGGCAGATCCTTCACTGGATGGCACTGGTGGGCGCTGGACCACGGCAAGCTGCAAGGTATTGTAGGATGCCTTGGTCTGACATGTAAGACAAATCTGGCTTCAATTTCATGCTTAGCTCTTTTTTAGCTGTCTGGCCCTGGGTAAGTGGCATCTCTTAGCTGGCTCTCAGCTTCCTTCTCATGCACAATGGGTTTGGGTAGGGGAGGTAGCGTCATGATCCCTTTTTTATCTGCCTCACTCTAGTGTGAGCTTCAAATTGATGTGAGAATGCCATGTGGACCAGACAGATGTAAAGGTATGTTTGATTCTTTTGTGGAAACAATACACACAAATTGTACAAAATTTAAACACTGTGAAAGGACGATGAGAAATTACCTTCACCCTCATCCTGATTCTTAGTTTCACACTTCTGCTCCTTAGAAACAACCCAGTCTTAGTTTCTTGAGTGCTCTTCCTTAGGGATTCTCTGCATGTCCAGTCTATAAACATGTATCTCATGAATAGAGGATGTTTAGGATTTTAAGGAATATTTGTTCCTAAATAGTCCCTCTCCTCCTTCTCCCACGAGCATACATCCTTGCTCTATTGATGTTGGGCTTGGCCATGACTTGCTCAGGCTAGTGGGATATTAGTAGGTGTGACATGAGTAAAGATTCAAAATATGGTTACTTGCTGGAGCTCTCCTTGTGCTCTACTCTGACCACGAGAGAAATATGCCCCAAGTAGATGGCTGGATGATCCTAGAAGAAGGAGAAACATGTGGATCACAGCTGTTCCAGGCTTTCTGTAGTCCCCCAGTCTGAAGAAGTGCAACTGACTACACATCTTTGAGCCTGATAATGAATGCTTATTGTTGTATGTCAATGATTTGAGGGGTTGTTTGTTATGTTGCAATAGCTGATTGATAACAGTGTGTTATTGTTCAGTTGCTAAGTCATGTCTGACTCTTTGGGACCCCATAGACTGCAGCATGCCAGACTTCCCTGTCCTTCGTTATCTCACAGAGTTTGCTTAAATTCATGTCCATTGAATCATGGACATGATTCTCATCCTCTGCCACCCTCTTTCCTTTTGTCTTCAATCTTTCCCAGCAGCAGGGTCTTTTCCAATGAGTCAGCTCTTCCCATCAGGTGGCCAGAATATTGGAGCTTCAGCTTTAGCATCAGTCTTTCTAATGAATATTCAGGGTTGATTTCCTTTAGGATTGACTGGTTTGATCTCCTTGCAGTCCAAGGGACTCTCAAGCATCTTCTCCAGTGTTTATGTACACTTAAAAAAAACCGAAACAAATGAAAGCAATGTTTATATATTCACATGTTATTAAGGACCTTGCTTTCTTCAAATAATAAATGTTGGAAGAAATATGTCTTAGAAATTGTTCTATATTGAGACATGCTCATGTGTTCCATTCTTTGCAATGGCTATGTAATATTCCATTGTCCATGGTGGGGCATGTTACTTATTGATGGACCTGTAGGTTGTTTCCGGCTTTTCTTGTTACTACAAATACTGTAATGACACACAACTATTTGTAGGACAAATACCTAGAAGGAGAAATTACTAGATCAAAGGGTATGTTCAAAGAAGTTGAATCAATTTCTGCTCCCACAGCCAGTATCTGGGGATAATATTGGGAAGATATCTCTTTACCCCAGCAATAAGCCTTCTGACTTTCCATCTATAGCCCCATGGTCTTCAAGGCTCACCACAAAGTTTCTAAAAAACAGTGTTTTCCCAAAGTGGTATATGATTTCAGGTGGCACCAAGGAATGATTTTTAAAAGGTGCGCAGACCAGACACTCACTAACATAGAATCACGTAGAAAGAAAATTATTCCCTATTCAAGTCTCTTTCACTCCTCTGATTACATTAAGGAGAAAGTCCCACTTGGATGCTGATGTATTTTAATATTAGTCAGTAGTTGCTCATTTCCCTTTTATCAAAAAAAGAAGAGGTCCTGAGCTCCAAGCTTTCAACGGCTGTCATACCTGGCTTTCACTGTATTCATTTTTACCATTTAGTTAAAAAAAAAAAGGTCTATTTATTTAAGTGGGCTGCACTGGGTCTTTGTTGCTGTGCAGGGGCCTTTTCTAGTTGCGGTAAGTTGGAGCCACTCTCCAGTTGCTGTGTGCAGTCTTCTCATTATATTGGCTTATCTTGCTGTGCAGCACAGGCTCTAGGGTGTGCAGGCTTCAGTACCTGCGGCACGCGGGCTCAGGAGTTGCGGCTCCTGGGCTCTAGAGCACAGGCTCAACAGTTGTGGCACGCGGGCTTAGTTGCTCCACGGCATGTGGGATCCTCCTGCATCAGGGATCAAACCCGTGTCTCCTGTTTTGACAAGTGGGTTCTTTACCACTGGGCCATCAGGGAAGCCCTATCGGTTACTTTTACTGTGACTAATGACTGTCTTTTCTTTTTTCACTTTGGGTGATGATGGCATGTTTCCCTTGAAAAGAAAAATTTATTTCATTAGCAAAAGAGCTACTCTTGATGTTATAAAATATACCATATATACAAGAGTTTATGTAACTTACACAGTTTAAGAACAGGAAAACAAAGCCCATGTTTCTGAAACAGTATCTTGAAGCTACCTGGGACACAGGAACTTTTCCATGACAAGGAGGGTCACCCTTCCCCTGTCCTCCCCCAGCCTCCAACACAGGAACCACCCAGGTACCACTGAGGCTTGTGCTGTGACAGCTCTAGCTCCTTTGTCAATTGCACCAGCTTCTGATTTTAAAAAAGGACCAAAGCAAACATTACTGATCACTCTTTTTTTTTTTTTTTTGGTACCAAACCCTATACTGAGCACTTTACAAAGAGTGTCTCACTTAAGTCTCCCAGCAACCATGAGATGGTAGTAATAAGAGAAAAAAATTCAGTAAAAAATAACAGTTTGGGCTCAGATTCTTTTTCTTTCTGTTAAAAATGATTTTAGACTTACAGAAGAGTGGTAGGGATAGTATGGAGGCTTCATGCATACCTTTCACCCAACTGCATTTTTTGCTAACATCTCACACAACCATAGTACAATGATGGAAAACCAGGAAGTTAACACTGATTGGATGCTACTGACTAATCTTATTCAAATTTTTCCAGTCTTCCCACTAAGATCCTTTTTCTGGGTCCAGGATCTAATTCAGGATCCTATATCACTTTTTTTGTAGTCCTATCTATCTGATTTCGTTCAATCTGGGATAGTTCCTCAGGCTTTCTATACCTTTTGTAATCTTAATGCTCTTGCAAGAACTGGCCAGTTATTTTGTTAACTCTCAGTTTGGGTTCCTCTAAAGTTTTCTCATGAACACCATGGGAGTGATATATTCTACTGCTCATTGCATTATGCCAGGAGTCATCTGTTTGTTTTTGATAGTGTTTTATCTTTCAGAAATATTAAGTAAAGATATCAGTATGTCTATAAACAGAGTTTGTAAAGTTTTGCTTTTAACTGAAGTGCAGTTGACTTATGGGCTTCCTTGGTGGCTCGGTGGTAAAGAATCCGCCTGCCAGTGCAAGAGGCTTGGTTTCAATACCTGGATTGGGAAGATCCCCTGGAGAAGGAAATAGCAACCTACTCTAATATTCTTTGCTGGAGAATCCCATGGACAGAGGAGCCTGGTGTGCTACAGTCTGTGGGGTCACAAAGCATTGGACACAACTTAGTGACTAAACAACAACAACATTTGATTTACCACATCGTGTCAGTCTCTGCTGTATAGCAGAGTGACTCAATTTTACCCATGTATGCTTTTAAAAATATTCTTTTCCATTATGGTTTACCTAAGGAGATCGGACATAGTTCCCTTTGCTGTACAGTAGGACCTTGTTGCTTATCCATTCTAAATGTAATAGTTTGCATCTATTAATATTAATACCAACCTCAAATTGCATTATACCAGAAAGTGTGTATGTATGTGTGTGTGCGTTAGTTGCTCAGTCGTGTCCGACTCTTTGCGACCCCATGGGCTGTAGCCTGTCTATGGGATTCTTCAGGCAAGAATACTGGAGTGGGTTCTCATTCCCTTCTCCAGGGGATCTTCCCAACCCAGGGAAGTGAACCTGGATCTCCTGCATTGCAGGCAGATTCTCTACTGTCTGAGCTATGAGGGAAGCCCAGGAGGTATCTGATGTCAATATGTCTTGGGGAGATATGTGTGACTAAGGATTGGGAAATCCTTCTGTAGGCAGAGAAGCTGTACCCTGGTGGCATTTGTGATGTGGATTCGTATCTCCATTACAGATCCCCCCCCATCCTGGCCTCCTGCAGAAAGCTGACCATCTTTGGCCCATGTCATCACTCAAGGCCCAGCTCTGTGGTGGTCCCTACAGAGACCAGAATCTGCATCCATCCCCCCTCCCCATCCCCCTGCTTCCCCC
>SJYV01012149.1:1136340-1150297 GCA_006410875.1 Neotragus pygmaeus | reverse complement strand
CCCATTCAGTCTTGAATGGTGACTGGTCTGAGTCTCTACTTAGCTTTGATGCCCATGCTTTCTGAGAAATGCTCCTGCTGGCTCAGATGCACAGCAAGAGACGAATCTTTGGATCTGATCTTCCCTTGGATGCAGCTTTTTAGGTTAGAAAATAAAGATGTCCCAGGCAGGTGGGAACCGTGACACCCTCGACAGAAACATCTCTGCAGTTTTTCCTTTCAGCCCCCAAAGAGATTTTCCCAACTGATCTTGTTCACCATCTGTTGCCAAATGGTTTGCTTTGTCTGACTTTCCCTTTGTGCTTGGGAAAATGGACTGTGAAATCACAACCTCTCTTCCCTCTGTGATCTGAAGAAACTCTCTTTTGGCTTCTTTCCCACTTGGATTCTCCCTGGGGTTCGGGCCCGGGGGGGAACTTCTGGGGTCTTGGATCAGCTGTCGGTTCCTGGGCAGCCTGCATTGGTTCAGGTCTTGGATAATATTGTCCTGAGGAGAAAAGCCAATTACCCAAAGCTATGACTAATTAACTACCACAGAGGGCTGAATCTCAGAAGAAAATACCTGACTCTCCCCAGGGCCTGTTTAATGAGATGACAGCTCCATAGGGTTGCCTTGGACAATTTCAAGGCCTGAAATGGATCCTACTACTCAACTCACACTGAATCTGGCCCCCAACATCACCTCTGCTTAATTTCTGGCTTGTACGCTGCCTGGTTTCATATGCTGTCAAAGCCATCCAATGAAGATGAGAAATAAGTGAGTCATGATTTTTTGTTTAGTCATTATGAGTCCTTTCTTCATTTCTCTCTCTCTTTTACATGTGAAGTCCTGGTTTAGGCACCAGAAATTGCACAGGAGACGTTGAGGAGCCTCTATCAAGGAGAGGAAGTCAGGGAGGTAAAGTAGGGGCAGTAGAATATGACTGACTGCTCTAGTACAGTCATTGATTAACTCAACAACTGTTTACTGAGAACTTACTTATGTGTGAAGTGAGGCTTCCCTGGGGGCTCAGATAGTAAAGAATCTACCTGCAATGCAGGAGACCTGGGTTCAACCCCTGGGTTGGGAAGAACTCTTGGATTGGGAAGATCCCCTGGAGAAGCAAATTGTTACCCACTCCAGTATTCTTGCCTAGAGAATTCCATGGACAGAGGAGCCTGACCTGCTACAGTCCGTGGGGTTGCAAAGAGTCAGAAACCCCTGAGTGACTAACACACATTTACCATGTCCGGGGCACTGTGGTTGCTGCTGTGGAAACAGCAGTGAATGGGCCATCAGTATGATCCCTGCCTACTTAGAGCTTGGAGTTTGGTTTGGAATTCCAGATAACATTAAGTAAGAATGGTGAGGTCAAAGGTAGATGCTTTGGGAGTGAGGTGGAAGAGTCCTAACCCAGGGTGGGGGTGAAGAGTACATTTCCAGTAGGGACTTGGATAGTAGGCAGAAATTATGCAGCTTGAAGAGCCAGAGGTGGACGTGTTGGTGTGTTTTGGGCAGAGGCAATGGGCAATGATGCTCAGAGATAAGAAAGTGTGGTGCATTTGGGAAGCTGTTGGAAGGTCAAATTGGAACTCAGAATTCAAGGAGGAGAGTGGAGAGAGGTGAGGCTGGGGAGAGAGGCAAGGAGGGCCTTGTATGCTCAGGGATGTGACTCTTTCTAAGAGCAATGGGGAGCTATTTCAGGGTCCTATATGAGAGTGATGTGTTCTGATATTCATCTTAGAACAGTCAACGTGGCTGCATTGTGCAGGCTGGAAAATAGAAGCAGGAACCAAAGGGCAGATATTGCAGAAGACCTGGGAAGAGATGACTGTGACCTGGATATGAGTAGGATGGAGAGAAGGGAATGGATGGAGAAGAGGTCTTTAGTTTCACTCCACACCCAGGAATAACTGCATGGAAAATACACTGAGTCTGAGTCCTGATTGGCTCTATACTTTTTTTTTTTTTTTGACAGTCACATATCTCTGTGAAATCAGAATTTACTCTTCATGGCAAAACCATCATTATTGTTTATCACACAATGAGTTATAACCAATGGAATGTGAGCAGAACTGATGTAAGCTATTTCCAGGCCTGGTTTAAATGTACCCCCACATAACCCTACAGTGTATACCCAAAGAGGTGATTTTGTAAGATGGAAAGAGCCTGGATCCCTGGGTCCCCACTAGGAGGAGAGCCCCAAGGGCAACTTCCTAGCTTGCTTTGGCAGTGACACGAACAAGAAACCAAACTGCATTTTGTTAAGTCACTGAGATTTTTAAAAAATTTCATTCAAGTATAGTTTTACAGTGTTGTATTAGTTTCTGGTGCACAGCGAAGTGATTCAGCTATATATATATACACACACAAGCATTCTTATGTGGATATATATAATACATAATATATGTGTGTATATATATATATATATTCTTTTTCAGATTCTTTTCCATGTCAGTTATTATAAGATTTTGTATATAGTTCCCTGTGCTATATGGTAGGACTTTGTTGTTTATCTATTTTATATATAATACTGTGTCGCTGCTCATCTCAAACTCCTGATTTCTCTCTCCCCACTGCTTCCCCTTTGGTGACCATAAGTTTGCTTTCTATGTCTGTGAGTCTGCTTCTGTTTCATAAATAAGTTCATTTGTATCATTTTTTAGAATCCTCATATAAGTGATATCATATATTTTTCTTTTTCTGTTTGACTTATTTCACTTTGTACGATTATTTCTAGGTCCATTCATATTATTGCAAAGGGCATTATTCCATCCTTCTTTATGACTACTATTTCATTATATATACACATATATACATACATGTATACGTGCCGTGTCTTCTTTATGCATTCATCTGTCAGACATTTGGGTTGTTTCCAGATCTTGGCTATTGTAAACAGTGTTGCTATGAACACTGGGGTGTATGTATGTTTTTGGATTAGAGATTTCTGTGGATACATGCTGAGGAATGGGTTTATGTATCATATGATAGCTCGGTGTTGAGCTTTTTATGAAACCTCCATATTGTTCTCCATTGTGGCTTCACCAAGTTACATTCCCATCAACAGTGTAGAAGGGTTCCCTTTTCTCCACACCCTCTCCTGCATTTGCTATTTGTAGACTTTTTGATGATGTCCGTTCTGACTGGTGTGAGGTGATACCTCATTGTAGTTTTGATTTGCATTTCTCTAATAATTAGTGATATTGAGCATCTTTTCATGAAGCCATCCAGATTTTGAAGTTGTTAATTACAGAAGCCGAAGGTAATCACCGGACCATAAACCAGCTGGCTCATAGTTTTCCTATCCCTTCTATGACACTTCAGTAGTTCCCAACTCTCTTCATCTAAGAAAGAGGGAAGGGTCACATTTCAGACACAGATGGAACAGGAAGTGTTGGGTGTCAGTGAGGTGCAGAAAGACGTAAAAGCAGTCAAACAGATATAGCAATGAGAGGCCCTAACAACCAAGGATCCTACAGACCTGGAAAATCACGCAGTAATAGTGATAAAGGTAATAAACTTAAATACCTTGGTGTCAAGGACTGTGCTAATGTTTCTTTTAAAAAATTGTTTATTTATTTATAGAATTTTTTTGGAGGGGGCTGTAATGGGTCTTCATTACTACACGTGGACTTTCTCTAGCTGCAGCGAACGGGGGCTACTCTTTGCTGCAGTGCATGGGCTTCTCACTGCAGTCGATTCTCCTGTAGCAAAGCACAGGCTCGAGGGCATGGGCTTCAGTAGCTGTGGCCCGTCGGCTTAGTTGCCCTGCAGCATGTGGGGATCTTCCTGGACCAGGGATCTCATCAGTGTCCCCTGCACCGGCAGGCTGATTCTCAACCCTGAGGCCACCGGGGAAGCCCTTGTGCTAATATTTCATNCTTCAGTAGCTGTGGCCCGTCGGCTTAGTTGCCCTGCAGCATGTGGGGATCTTCCTGGACCAGGGATCTCATCAGTGTCCCCTGCACCGGCAGGCTGATTCTCAACCCTGAGGCCACCGGGGAAGCCCTTGTGCTAATATTTCATTAAATCCACTAGATAGGTGCTATTATGTTTTTCTTTTTTCAGATGAGACAACTGAAGCCTAGAGAGGTTGAATAACTTTCTCAAAGCCACACAGGATTTGAGGCCGGCCATCCTAACTCAGGAGTCTGTACTCTTAGTCACAACACAAAGACTCAACCACAGAGGGCCAGAGATGAGGTCACGCACGCGTGCATGACAGAGACAGAGAGAGTTTCGACTGACCTTGTCCCCAGCGTGAATACCATTCTGTTTTCGGTAAAGAGATGGCCTGATTGCAGCGGTGACAAGAACAGAGTGTTACTTTTAACAAAGACTCACTTTAATGAAATTCTCAGCTGGCTCAGGACATTTTGTTTCTCTCTAGATAACTTCCTGATGCTATCATTTTTTTGCATACCCTGTTTATTTCACCTGCTCTGTCTCTCCCTGGCTCATAAAGGTTTGTTTGATGTTCCTTAGTTACAAATGCTCTTTTCCTGAATAACAAATAGGATGCACCCTTCAGAGGAATTTATGATTCCCCTCTTGTTCTTCTTGTTTCCAAATGGGATGCTTCCATAGAAGGGGCTTCTTTCCGTCAAGGCCTGAAATTTCTTAGCAAATGGGTTGTCTGCTGAGAATGTGGGCTTAGTTTTTCAGTTCCCAGGCTTGGTAGCCTGCATGGTACCCTGTGTTCTAACCTTGGAGGTCACATAATGTTACATCTATCATGCTCCATCAGCTGCTGCTGCTGCTGCTGCTAAGTCACTTCAGCTGTGTCTTACTCTGTGCGACCCCATAGATGGCAGGCCACCAGGCTCCCCCATCCCTGGGATTCTCCAGGCAAGAACACTGGAGTGGGTTGTCATTTCCTTCTCCAACGCGTGAAAGCGAAAAGTGAAAGTGAGGTTGCTCAGTCGGTAGTCCCAAATGTCTACCAGGACCAAGAGGAGGGAATATTGATCCCATCACTCAGTGGAGAGGAGGCAAGATTCTAGAAGAGGATGTGGGGCAGCAGACGTCAATTGAGCCAACTTTGGGAAATACAGCATACATACCATTTTATTTGTGAATCCCTTCTCTGTAGCCTAACACATGTCTACATGGTCTCCACACCTCTGATGGGGAGTTTACTGCCCTGACTGGTTAGAGTTCTTTGACTTTAAGCCACAGAAGCCAATTCTGGATAACTTAAGTTACAGATTTCCTGGCACGAAGTCATGGGTGTTCTTGGCATAAGAAAAGGACCATTGCATCCCCAGAGACAGAAGAATGGGAATGTCTTGCCTAGGCTCTGCCTGGGATAAATGGATCCCAGCTCATGTCTGAGTCTTTTACTCACTCTGTTTAGAATTTAAGTGATAGGGAGGAAGATCTGAATGACCTTGCTTGTGCCATGGACTTAACCCCTGACTACTTGTTAAACTCTGAGCAAGTTACTTAGTTGCTTCCAGGCTCAGTTTCCTCATTTGTAAAGTGAGGACACTAATAGTAGCTATTTCCTAGGATATGGTGCTTACAAAGTGCTCAGATCAAGGTCTAGGGCATGATAAATCTTCAATGTGAGCTAACAACCACTACTGATATTAATGCAACAACTACTATTATTTTGGTTGGCTTGCACAGGGTCAGGCAGAGAGTCAATGCTCAGTAAATAGTATTGAATGAGTGAGGAATGAATGAACAAAGAAAGGAGTGACTTCTGCTGTAATACATGGCAATAAAGCTTTTTGGAAGCTATCTTTGAACACGTTTTACAACGAGATCAGAACAAGGAGAATCAACCGACAGCAGTCCCAGTGCACTTAAACGTTGGACCCACCCTCCTTAGTCACTGATTTCTACCTCTCCAGTCCTCATTCGGAAAAGTAATCTCTGGGACTGCTCCTTGCCCAAGTCCTTCACAGATGCTGCAAACAGTAAACAAAGAAACTCCATCCCGAGGAGGTGAATAACGTGCCAGCGGGATTTCATTCCACATCAATTCTTGTGTCATATTTGATTAATTTTATATCTAGCTTCATTACATCTCATCCCTCATTTCAAAGGCGTCCTTCAGATGGGACACTCCAGGAGGCAGAGAGGGGAGACCAAGCAGGGGGCAAACCAATGCAGAGAATTCACAAGTACCCAAAACGAGGAGTGATGGAGAAATTTAACACTCTCAGAGCCTCCCGGGTGCTCACAGAATGAGCTCATTGCTGGCGCAGCGGTCTCTCCCAGGCTCGAGTCAGGGTGTCCCAGCCACTGCCAGAGAGATGGCCACTTTATACACCATTAATCAGCAGAGTGGCCGGGAAATGCTGACCCACTTAGCCGTGATAGTCAAGCAGGTGAGAGCTCCTAGAGCTGACAGAATCTGGCCTGGGGACATATGTCTCCGGGTGGGCTGTCTGGGACTCTGTGATCTCTATTTTAGTGACTGTGCAGCCCGAGGTGACAAATCCAGCTCCTTGGGCAAGAACTTGCTTAAATGGGTCAGGGCAAGATTTAACTCTTTTGGTACATCTGAGTTCTGGGTCCTTCTTTTCAAGAGGGCCAATGACATCCTCCTTCCCATCTCCTCCCCACCAGTTCCTCCCCGTATGTCACCTCTTCTTCTACCTCTGAGGAATCATCTACCATTTATTTAAGTCATTTCAGCAATTATGTATTGAGTTCTGTGGCAAACAACTCAGATATTGGTGTCAGGCCTGTCCCACGGGTTCACCTCTAATTTCAGCTGCAACTGTATAGATGTTTGACCAGAGCTGTTGCTCTGGATGGAGGCTGAGCTTGGATCTTGGCCCCAGCCTGCCCTGATCATGGGCATCGACTGAGTTCTCATCCTGGTCACAGGCTGAGCTCTGCTCACAAAAGAACATGGTGAGAGGTTTGAGGATGGCCCAGCTCAGGCCACCCCCACGTCTGGAGTCGCGGGTGGGATCCTCGCCCTCTCGGTGGGATAAGAGGAGAGGAAGAATGAAGGAACAGGCCTCCTGCTCTCAGCCAAAGATGGGGACAATTACGGCAGCTTGCGTTTTCAAGTTTCTAACTCAGAAAAAGCCACGGCAGTTTCAGGCAGAGCCTAATGAGGTTTTCAGAGCTGCGTCTTGTTTCCTTTGGCTTACAGAGGTTATTGTGTTTTGCAGGAAAATTAACTGGCAATTAAATTTCTGAAAAAGTGTTTGAAATTCCTACAAGCTGTGCCTCCTTGTTTTGCAAGATTGGGTACACAATGTAATAATTCCATCTGCAAATTAATTTTCTCTCACTCACAGTTTCTGATGTCACTGAGGTGTCATTCATTTAGTTACTCATTCATCCTTTCATTCTGTGCACATTTACTGTGTACCTCACGTGAACCAGGCAGTCTGGGGGAAGACAGAGGTGGGTCAGACACAGTCTCTGTGCCCCCAGGCCGCTCTCTGTCTGGAAGGAAGGCAGAATTTTCTCAGAAATAAAGGTCACAGGAAACAGAATGTGAGCATTCCTTTCAAAAGAGATAGTGCTTTGGACTTCCAGATGGGGGAAGGGCAACTTCTGACTTTGTTTCTGAAGACAAAGAATAGAAAGAAAGCTGTTGATGGGAACTAATATTTTTTTTCTCCTTTTTAAGAATTGAAATATAGTTGACGTGCAACATTGTAATAAGTTACAGTGTAGTGAGTCACAATTTTTAAAGGTTATACTCCATTTATGAGGCTTCCCTCGTGGCTCAGATGGAAGAATCTGCCCGCAATGCGGGAGACCTGGATATGATCTCTGGGTCGGGAAGATCCCCTAGAGAAGGGAATGGCTACCCACTCTAGTATTCTTACCTGGAGAATTCCATGGACAGAGGAGCCTGGTGGGTTACAGTCCATGGGATCACAAGAAGTCAGACACGACTGAGTGACTTAACATTTTCACTCCATTTATAGTTATAAAATATTGGTTATATTCCCTGTGTTGTCCCTTTTAGCTTATTTTATACCTAATAGTTTGCACTTCTTAATTTTCTATCCCTATAGTTCCCCTCCCCGCTCCCTCTCCCCACTGGTAACCACTAGTTTTTTCTCTATATCTGTGAGTCTGCTTCTTTTTTGTTCCATTCATTAGTTGGTCATATTTTTTAGATTCCACATATAAGTGACATCATACAGTATTTATCTTTCTCTGTCTGACTCATTTCACTTAATATGTTCCAAGTCTATCCATGTTACTGCAAATTTCATTCTTTTTAATGTCTGAGTAGTACTCCACTGTGTGTGTGTTTACACACCACATCTTTATCCATTCATCTGTTGATAGACACTTGGGTTGCTTCCATATCTTGGTAACTGTGAATAGTACTGCAATGAACATTTGAGTGCACGTATCTTTTTGAATTTGTATTTGGTTTATTTTTGGGTATATAGCTGGGGTGGGATTGCTGTTTCATATGCTAGTAGCTAACAGTTATTGAACACATGCTGTATATAAGACCCTGTAGTGGGTATTTTGCATCTGGAATCTCACTCATTCCTTCAAACAATCCTGTGAGGTAAGGTTATTACCACCATTTACAGGTGGGGAAACTAAGGCTCAGACTGGTTAGATGGTTTTCTTGGGACTATGTAGCTAGCACACGTCAGAGTCTATACTGGAACTCGGAACTGTCTGATTAAAACGTTTCCCACTAAACACACTACTTCTCTAAGGGTGATTTCTTTGCCATGTGGGTAGCTTTCGTGTTTCCTTTCAGCACAAATGAAGGAGCTGGGAAGGATCTAGCTGGCAGATAGTCTAAGACTGAAAGGACATCAAATGTGCTCTGAAGAAGGAAGCTGCTGAGATTGGAGGAGAGATGGCTAATCTATAACTTTTTGAGTGTCTGCTCAGTTTCTACTTGGTGCTTTTCATATGTTTGTTCATCTAGTCCTCACTTCTACTCTATGAGTTGAAGTGTTGTAAGTGAAAGTCGCTCAGTCATGTCTGACTCTTTGCGACCCCATGGACTATACAGGAGTGGATAGCCTTTCCCTTCTCGAGGGGATCTTCCCAACCAAGGGATTGAACCCAGGTCTCCCACCCTGTAGGCAGATTTTTTACCAGCTGAGCCACAAAGGAGGTCCAAGAATCTGGACTGGGTAGCCTATCCCTTCTCTAGAGGTTCTTCCTGACCCAGGAATCGAACTGGGGTCTCTGGTTTTGCAGGTGGATTCTTTACCAACTGAGCTATTAGGGAAGGACCACTCTATGAGTTAGGCATTGTTGTGTGCACTTTGAAAAAAGGAAATGGAGCCTTTAGAGATATAAAATGAACTATCCAAGGCCACACAATTAATAGATGTTGGAGCCATGATTCAATGTTGGGTCTATCTGACTCTGAAATCTGACTACTTTTTCTGGCTGCGCCGTGTCTTTGTTGCAGCACCCAGGCTCTTTCGTTGAGGCCTGTGAGCTCAGTAGTTGTGGGGTGTGGGCTTAGTTATCCTGTGGCATGAGGGATCTTAGTTCCCTGAACAGGGATGGAAATGGTGTCCCCTGCATTGTAAGGCAGATTCTTTCTTTTTTTGTTTTAAGCTTTTTGTTTTTGTATTGGGGTATAGCTGACTAACAATGTTGTGATAGTTTCAGATGAACAGTGAAGGGACTCAGCCGTACACATACGTGCATCCTTTCTCCCCCAAATGCCCTTCCCATCCAGCCTGTCACAGAACATGGAGCAGAGTTCCATGTGCTCTATAGTTGGTCCCTGTTGGCTATCCATGTTAAATATAGCCTGTCCATCTCTAACTATCCCTTCCCCCCACCTGAAGGCAGGGTCTTAACTGCTGAGCCACCTTGGAAACCCCTGAAATCTGACTCTTTTCATCTCACCATGCTGCCTCTTATGTGACGTGGTGTACAGTCAGCCTTGGAGTGAGTATGGTGGGCGGTCACCAGGTACACCATGGAAGTTGTTCTTATGGTTCATTTCTCTGGTTAGGAATAAAGAAGAAGAGATGATGTTCCTGGCTCAAACTGTAATCATGATTCTACAGCCCTGTCCCTTGAAGGCATCTCAGACCAAGCCAGTCGTCTTGTCTACCACTTCCTGCGAGGTGAGTTATCCCATGCCAGCTACTAATGCCTAGACATAGATGATATTCTGTCCCACCTGGATTCTTCTTCTGAGCTCCAGATCTGTTTACCTCCTGGACACCACCTTCTATATGACCTAAGAATGTAAACCCAGCCACAGGAACGCAAACTTGAATGCCCAAATGAAATCCCCTTCTCTTTTCATCCTTCGTGTTCCCTGTATCAGTGAATGGCTCCATCTTGAGAATCTTCATTGTCAATTCCCTTTCTCACTCACTCTACAAAAAGCAGCTTGTATTGTTAGTTGTTGGTTGGACTGCGTCTTATTGTTCCTTCAGAGATCTCCTTTCCTGAAGTCCCATTCCACTGCCTTGGTTCAGGCATCATCCCTTCTCCCCAATGGTCCTATTTCTGTTCATGATGCAAGTAGTCCATATACTGCAGCCAGAGTGATGGTGTGTGCGGGGACATGGGTTCTGAACTAGTCATGTGCTACCGCTTACGGCACACTTCTTAAACTCTGTGTCTCCTTTTCCTTGTAAGTGAAATAAAGATAACAGGAGCTACTTGGTAAGGTTGTTGTGTGAATTTACAGAATGGTACGTGGGAAGGATATAGAAAAGGCTCTGACTCATAATAAACACCCAATGACATCAGCTAACATTATTAGAAGGTAATGCTAATGCTATTATTAGTAGGTAGATTTGATGATGCCTACTGTTGCTCATATCTTTTTGTTTGTTTTGATGGTTTCTCATTTCCTCCAGAATGAAGTTTAAGCTCCTTATTAAGTCATTTTTTCCCCCCTAATATCCGGACTCTGACTATCTATCTTGAGTCCTGGTATCTGGAACTCTCCCTGTGTGTGTGCTAAGTTGCTTCAGTTGTGTTCAATTCTTTGTGATGCCATGGGCTGTAGTCTGCCAGGCTCCTCTGTCCCTGGGATTTTCCAGGCGAGAATACTGGAGTGGGTTGCCATGCCCTCCTCCAGGGCATCTTTCTGACCCAGGGATCGAATCAGCATCTCTTACATCTCCTGCATTGGCAGGCAGATTCTTTACTACTAATGCACATCTGGGATGCCCAAGGCCCTCTCATCTTTCCTCACTTTTAATGCCATGTAGTTCAGATAGTGAAGAATCTGCCTGCAATATGAGAGACCCGGATTGGATCCCTCGATTGGGAAGGTCCCCTGGAGAAGGAAATGGCAACCAACTCCAGTATTCTTGCCTGGAGAATCCCATGGGCAGAGGAGCCTGGCGTACAGTCCATGGCGTTGCAGAGTCGGAATGACTGAGCAACTAAGCACACAACAGCACACGCATATTGCTTGGGCTTCCAGGCTTCAGCACGGGGAGGGTAACCAAGATCCCAACAGATTTCCTGAGTTGGGAAGCTGGTACTGAGAGGCCTGGAGATGTGCAGAGGAGAGATCTGCACAAACAGAGAACTCTGGAGGGTCCCACTCAAGTCCTCAATTGAGAACTGACCAGAACCTGTGTGTGAGGAGACTACCGGGAACCAGGGAAAGCACCATCCAAAGGGTTGGAAGGAACAATGCCTGGTGCTCACACAGGGCTGAGAAGACTGCCTCTTCCCACCAGCCAGGCTAGAAACCTTGAGATTCACAAGGGGTTGAGTAGAGCCCAAGGAAGGCTCCAGCCCCAAGAGAGGAAAGAGTGAGCTCTGCTCTCGTCCTGCCTGACAAATCTGAGAAGCAAAACCTGAAAGGATTAAATGTTTGTTTGCAAGCAACTTAGAACACTGGTGCCTCCTAGAACACAGCTCAAGAATATTTGCAGGAATATACAAATATCCAGCACTCAACCAGGTAAAACTGACAAAATTGTTTATCCAGTAAAAAGTTATTGGGCATGCAAAGAATTAGGAAAATATGATTCATAATATTGGGTGGCACTAGAGGTAAAGAGCATTTCTGCCAATGCAGGAGACTTAAGAGACATGAATTTGACTTCTGGGTCAGGAAGATCTCCTGGTGAAGGCAATGGCACCCCGTTCCAGTACTCTTGCCTGGAGAATCCCGTGGACAGAGGAGCTGGCAGGCTCCTTTGGGTCCATAGGGTTGCACAGAGTCGGAAAGACTAAAGCAACTTAGCACGTGCAAAATATTCATATATTTAGGCCAACCACTATTCATAGACTCTCTGGCATTAAGAGAAACTATTCCTTAGGGGGAGAAGGCAGTGGTACCCAACTCCAATACTCTTGCCTGGAAAATCCCATGGACGGAAGAGCCTGGTGGGCTGCAGTCCATGGGGTCACTCAGAGTTGGACACGGCTGAGCAACTTCACTTTCACTTTTCACTTTCATTCATTGGAGAAGGGAATGGCAGCCCACTCCAGTGTTCTTGCCTGGAGAATCCCAGAGACAGGGGAGCCTGGTGGGCGGCCCTCTATGAGGTTGCACAGAGTTGGACACGACTGAAGTGACTTAGCAGCAGCAGCAGCAGCAGGATTCCTTAGGGAAATTACAAGAAGGAAATTGCAAAGCTTTTGTCAAAATATTTGGCCATCAAAACATCCCTGTTTGCTTTACAGAGATAAATGTATGAATGCCGCAGTACTATCTGTTCTCTGCTTCATGATCCTCCCCCAAAATAACAGCCTCTGTTGACATGTGCTGGCAATCTGAAAATAAAGAAACTTGAAAAATCAACCAGGTAACCAGTTCAATATGGTAGACAATGAATATGGGGTAGCCCCACCCCGCACCTTAGCTTCTGACATAACTCTTTTAGTGTTTGTGTTGAGAATGCCTAAGATTTAAGAACAAAAAATTTATTTGGCTGTGCCAGGTCTTAGTTACAGCATGCAGAAACTTCCCTGTGGCATGTGGGATTTTAGTTCCCCGACTAGGGATTGAACCGTGTCCCCTGCATTGGAAGGCAGATTCCTAACCATTGGATCACCAGGAAAGTCCTGAAAATGCTGAAAGTTTACTCTCAGCAACTTTCAAGTATAGAATACCATATTATTAACTATAGTCACCATGCTGTACATGAGCTACTNCCGTGTCCCCTGCATTGGAAGGCAGATTCCTAACCATTGGATCACCAGGAAAGTCCTGAAAATGCTGAAAGTTTACTCTCAGCAACTTTCAAGTATAGAATACCATATTATTAACTATAGTCACCATGCTGTACATGAGCTACTCTGCTGCTGCTAAGTCACTTCAGTCGTGTCCGACTCTGTGTGACCCCATGGATGGCAGCCCACCAGGCTCCCCCATCCCTGAACTTACTCTAAAAACTGAAAGTTTGTACCCTTTAATCAGCATCTCATTTTCCTCCTCCTCCAGTCCCTGTAACCACTATCCTACTCTCACTTTCCATAAAATTGGCTTTAAAAAAAATTCTACATGTAAGTAAAACCATACAGTGTTTGTCTTTCGCTGTCTGGCTTATTCCACTTAGAATGCCCTTAAGTTCCATTTATGTTGTTGCAGAAAGCAAGATTTTCTTTCTCTTTAATGGCTGAGGAGATCCAACCAGTCCATTCTGAAGGAGATCAGCCCTGGGATTTCTTTGGAAGGAATGATGCTAAAGCTGAAACTCCAGTACTTTGGCCACCTCGTGTGAAGAGTTGACTCATTGGAAAAGACTCTGATGCTGGGAGGGATTGGGGGCAGGAGGAGAAGGGAATGACAGAGGATGAGATGGCTGGATGGCATCACTGACTCGATGGATGTGAGTTTGAGTGAACTCGGGAGTTGGTGATGGACAGGGAGTCCTGGCATGCTGCAATTCATGGGGTCACAAAGAGTCGGACACGACTGAGCGACTGAACTGAACTGAATATTCCATTGTGTGTGTTTGTGTGTGTATACATATGTGTGTGTGTGTGTGTGTGCGTGCACGTATCAGTTCAGTTCAGTTCAGTTGCTCAGTTGTGTCCGACTCTTTGCAATCCCATGCACTGTAGC
>SJYV01012149.1:1092258-1135602 GCA_006410875.1 Neotragus pygmaeus | reverse complement strand
TGTGTGTGTGTGTGTGTGTGCGTGCACGTATCAGTTCAGTTCAGTTCAGTTGCTCAGTTGTGTCCGACTCTTTGCAATCCCATGCACTGTAGCACGCCAGGCTTCCCTGTCCATCACCAACTCCCAGAATTTATTTAAACTCATGTTCATTGAGTCAATGATGCCATCCAACTAGCTCATCCTCTGTCGTCCCCTTCTTCTGCTGCCTTCAATCTTTCTTGGCATTAGAGTCTTTTCCAAGGAGTCACTTCTTCGCATCGGGTGGCCAAAGTATTAGAGTTTCAGCTTCAGCATCAGTCCTTCCAAAGAATATTCAGGACTGATTTCTTTTAGGATTGACTAATTTGATCTCCTTGCGGTCCAATGGGATCACTTTTCTTTATCCGTTCATCTGTCAAAGAACATTTAGATTGTTTTCATATCTTGACTATTTATGAATAATGTTGCATTGGACATGGGTGTGTAGATATTGTATCAAGATCCTGTTTTCATTTCCTTAGGATATTTGCTCAGGAATAGTTTTTCTAGATCAGATGGTAGTTCTATTTAAAAATTTTCGAGGAACTGACATACTGTTTCCCACGGTGGCTGCACCAATTTATGTTTCTCCCAACTGTGTGCAAAGGTTCCCTTTTCTCTACACCCTCATCCACACTTTCTGTCTCTTTTCTTTTTGTTAATAGCCATTCTTGTCCTCTTTGGAAAAATACCTACTGCAGTACTCTGCTCATTATAAAATTGGATTTTTTCTTTTTTCGCTATTGAGTTGTATGAGTTCTACATTTATTTTGGATATTAACCTCTTATCGGATATATGTGCTGTGCTGTGCTTAGTCACTCTGTCATGTCCAACTCTTTGCAATCCCATGTACTGTAGCCCACCAGGCTCCTCTGTCCATGGGGATTCTCCAGGCAAGAATCCTGGAGTAGTTTGCCATGCCCCCCTTCAGGGGATCTTCCTGACCCAGGGATGGAACATAGGTCTCCCGCAGTGCAGATGGATTCATTACTGTCTGAGCCACCACGGAAGCCCATTGAATATATAATTTACAAATATTTCGCCCATTCTGTAGGTTGTCTTTTCAATTTATTGATTGTTTCCTTTTCTGTGCAGAAGTACTGGAGTTTGTTTATTTTAGCCTTTAGCTTGTTTATTTTAGTTTTTGTTGCCTGTGCTTTTGGTATCTTATGCATGAAATCATTGCCAAGACCAGTGTCAAGGATAGTTTTCCCTTCTTTTACATGATGCTAATGACTAGTATTAGAAAAACGTAAGTTTAAAAAAAACCCACTCTACTGAAGTGTGGTTGATGTGTAAAAGCTGTCATATTTGTACACATTTAATGCACACAACTCAATGAGTCTGTGGACGAGGAATATACCCATGAAATCATCACTAGTATTCAGGCCATAAACATATCAATCACCTCCCCAAGTCTCCTCTCATTCCTTTTATTATTGTTATCATTTAAAAAATGTAAGTTAAATACTTATGAGGAAAAGCTGAGAATACCAGTGAGAGAATATGTAAATTCGAAACCTGGAAGAAAAGTGAAACGGAGTAGATTTTGTCAATTCAGCCAAAGTAAGAAAGGAAAAAATAATAGTAACAAAGTGTGGAAAACATGAAATTGACATGAGTAAGTCTAAGTAAACACAACAATGTGTTAAATTGTCTTATTAAGAGACAGAGACTCACAGAATGAGTAAAAGAAATAAAATCCAGATATATATTATTTGCATGAGAAATTCTTAACAGAGTGATGAAGGAATGTTGAAAATAGACAAAAATATTAGCAAATCTGGAATAGTGATATTAATATCAGGAAAAATGGAATTTAAGGTAAAAAGCATTATATGGGGGCAAATTAAAGCACTGTTTATAGATAAAAAGAATAATCCATCAAAGTCTGATCACAAGTATGAACTATTACACAACAACAACATAGATTTGAAATATTAAAGCAGAACCAGATAGAAACACAGGGAGAAATGTACAAAGCCACAATCATATATAAAACTGAAGTGTGAATGCTAGGAAAAAATGGACGAAGTCGCATACTTAATGCTAAATTNATATATATATATATATATATATATAAAAGCTTTAGAAAACCACATGTGCATTTTGAATTACTCAGGTTAAAGAAGCAATCAGAATGGAAATTAAAATTTCATTATATAGTGAGAAAAATAATATTGTGTAACAAAATTTGTGAGTTATAGAAAAAAATAGTGTTCTGAGGAAAATGTGTAACCATAAATATGACTTTTATAAAAATGAAAGAGCTTAAAGTCAAATTAATCTTTTATTCCAAGAAGCTAGATGAAGCACAAATACAAAATAAGACTCCATTTCTGAGTTTGGGATCTACAAGTACACACTGCTATATTTAAAATGGATAACCAACAAGGACCTGCTTACTGTGTAGCACAGGAAACTCTGTTAAATGTTAGGTGGCAGCCTAGAAGGGAGGGAAATCTGGGGGAGAATGGATACATGTATGTGTATGGCTGAGCCTCTTTGCTGTCCACCGGAAACTATCCCAACATTGTTAATCAGCTATTGAATTGAATTGAATTGAATTGAAAGTCACTCAGTCATGTCCGACTGTTTGAGACCCCATGGACTATACAGTCCATGGAATTCTCCAGGCCAGAATACTGGAGTGAGTAGCCTTTCCCTTCTCCAGGGGATCTTCCCAACCAAAGGATCAAACCCAGGTCTCCTGCATTGCAGGCAGATTCTTTACCAACTGAGCTATCAGGGAAGCCCCACGCTTCAATCCAAAAAAAGTAAAAAATGCCTTCATTCCATATTTAAAATAATCTCTTCAAACTAGATATAATAGAAAACTTGCTTTATTAGAAAAAGTATATTTACAAGAGACCTACGAAGTAAGACAATAAATGTTTCTGAGATTCCTAATAAGTCAGGAACAAGACAAGGATGCTGCATATTCCAGCCCCTTCTCAGAGCTGCACCTGAGCTCCTGGTTGAGTGGTCCCCACTCCACGTTGTGGATCAGAAACACATGGGAGTAAAAATAGAATGAAACAGAAAAGAAGGATCTGTATAGTTTGATACTATTGACAAAATTATCAATATTTTTATATGCTGTTGATACTTAAAAAGTTAAGTGGGAATGCAAACTAGTATAGCCACTATGGAGAACAGTGTGGAGATTCCTTAAAAAACTGGAAATAGAACTGCCTTATGACCCAGCAACCCCACTGCTGGGCCTACACACCGAGGAAATCAGAATTGAAAGAGACACGTGTACCCCAATGTTCATCGCAGCACTGTTTATAATAACCAGGACATGGAATCAACCTAGATGTCCATCAGCAGATGAATAGATAAAGCTGTGGTACATATACACAATGGAGTATTACTCAGCCATTAAAAAGAATACATTTGAATCAATTCTAATGAGGTGGATGAAACTGGAGCCTATTATACAGAGTGAAGCAAGCCGGAAAGAAAAACACCAATACAGTATACTAACGCATATATATGGAGAAGGCAATGGCAGTACTCTTGCCTGGGAAATTCCATGGGCGGAGGAGCCTGGTAGGCTGCAGTCCATGGTGTCTCGAAGAGTCAGACACGACTGGGCAACTTCACTTTCACTTTCCACTTTCATGCATAGGAGAAGGAAATGGCAACCCACTCCAGTGTTCTTGCCTGGAGAATCCCAGGGACGGGGGAGCCTGGTGGGCTGCCGTCTATGGGGTCGCACAGAGTCGGACACGACTGAAGTGACTTAGCAACAGCAGCAGCAGCAACGCATATATATATATATATGGAATTTAGAAAGATGGTAACGATAACCCTGTATACAAGACAACAAAGAGAACAACTGTATAGAACAGTCTTTTGGACTCTGTGGGAGAGGGCCTGGGTGGGATGATTTGGGAGAATGGCATTGAAACATGTATAATATCAGATATGAAACGAATAGCCAGTCCAGGTTTGATGTATGATACTGGACGCTTGGGGCTGGTGCACTGAGATGACCCAGAGGGATGGTACGGGGAGGGAGGAGGGAGGGGGGTTCAGGATGGGGAACATGTGTATACCTGTGGCTGATTCATGTTGATGTATGGCAAAACCAATACAATATTGTAAAGTAATTAACCTTCAATTAAAATAAATTTATATTTAAAAAGTTAACTGGAAATAAATATGGATTCTATGAGCTTACAGAATCTATCTTGAAAGGAAAGTAGGGATCAGAGTCTGTGGTTGGTGGCTGGAAACTGATGCACAGGAGGCATATGAAACCACGGGGAGGATGGAGGAACTTAAAATACGTGTAGTCACCAAACATCTGTGAGCATGAGCTAAGTCCTGTCTATGGAGAATTAAGCCTAGTAGCAAGGAACTTCCATGTTGAAAATTTATTAATCATTATTTACTCAACTTTAAAAATTGCTATTGTCTCACTCAGTATTCACAACAGAGCAATACAGTAAATTAAATGCATCTTCAATTATTCGAAGCTGCGCCTCCAGAATTATTATACCTAAATATTGTGTTTTAATGAACTCTACTTAATTTCAAGTGATGGCCTGGCTGCATCTTCCTCCCAGGGGTCTGAGACAGTTTGTCTGGTGCTGCTGGCAACACGTGGTTTCAAAAATCCTTCTGCAAACACCTTCCTGCTCTCCTACTAAGCCAGGTTCTGCAACACTCTTCTTATTTATTACGTATAGTTCTAGGAGGTGAGGTGGGGAGAGAAGGGGAGGGGATGCTGCTGCTGCTGCTAAGTCACTTCGGTTGTGTCCGACTCTGTGCAACCCCATAGATGGCAGCCCACCAGGCTTCCCTGTCCCTAGGATTCTCCAGGCAAGAACACTGGAGTGGGTTGCCATTTCCTTCTCCAATGCATGAAAGTAAAAAGTGAAAGTGAAGTCACTCAGTCGTGTCCGACTCTTTGCAACCCCATGGAGTGCAGCCTACCAGGCTTCTCATCCATGGATTTTCCAGGCAAGAGTACTGGAGTGGGGTGCCATTGCCTTCTCTGGGGGATGCTGCTAGTAATTACCAAATTGGGAGATATTTATCCTGGAGAGAGTAAAGGAAAGTTTGAAAACAGTGATTGCCAGTCTATGCTCTTAGGCTGCAGAAAACGGAAGCAACAACAGATTCACACCACTTCCCCATCCCACTTCCTTGGTGGCTCAGGCGGTAAAGGATCTGCCCACAATTTGGGAGACCGGGCTTTGAGCCCTGGGTTGGGAAGATCTCCTGGAGAAGAGAATGGCAACCCACTCCAGGATTCTTGCCTGGAAAATCCCATGAACAGAGGATCCTGGTGGGCTATGGGGTCGCAAAGAGTCTGACTTGACTGAGCGACTAACACACTTCTCTCTACTTTCCAGGTATTAAAATCCGGAGACCTTGAGACCCAAGCTCAGGAACGGGAAGAAAGTAAACAGATAAAATAAGGCACAGCTCAAAGTCAGCACACTTTCATTGCCCGCCTTGCTGTCTCAGGTACAAGACAAATTCACATCAGACACATTTGGACAGAAAACCTCCCTCCTTCCACTCAGTTAATACTTTATGTGGCCTGGATGGCCCCCTTGTTTGTCCATGAAATGGACTTGTTCTCAAAAGCCAGAGCTGTAGTGTTCACTGAGGGCCTTGAAGCCTCCCTCATCCTTTTTCTTAGGGTTTCATTTAGCGAAAAAGGATCTCTAGGCCAGGCCAGGAGAGAGGTCATGACCTTTGCCCAGACTTGGTTCCTGGGACCCCTTTCTGCCCATTTTTCTGTTAAGGGCAGTCTTACCATACGACTGTTGTTACTCAGAGTTACAGTTCAGATACCTTATTTTTTTCCCCCCCATTCCACGGATCCTCTTCCAATATACGATTTATTTAATTTTGTTTATTGTTTGTCTCTTCCCCTACTAGAATGAAAACTCCTTCCCAAGACCAGTATTTTGATCATTTTGTTCACTAATGAACCCCTAGTTGTTGTCCTGTCCAACTCTTTTGCAACCCCATGGACTAGAGCCCAGCCAGCTCCTCTGTCCATAGAATTCTCCAGACAAGAATACTAGAGTGGGCTGCCATTTCCTTCTTCAAGGGATCTTCCTGACTCAGGTATCGAACCCATGTCTCCTCCACTGGCAAGTGGATTGGCAGGCAGATTCTTTCCCACGGAGTTACCAGGAAAGCCTGATAAATCCCTAGTAACTTCTTCATAAAAATCTGTTGGCTAGATAGATTGAATGAATGAAATCTTCCCTGTACTCATTTATCATGGCTTGTACTCCCTACTCAGGCACCCATCCTCCTCTAACCACTGCATTAGCCAGGACAGGTTAGGTCATGTTGCAGGAAAATTAACTCTGAAATTTCAGTCGTTTAATACAACTACAGTTTATTTCTTAGTGATGCAACATATCCAGCTTTGGTAAGCAGGGGGCAGGGCTGAAAATACCTGGTCCCTCAGGGACACAAATTGATGAAGTCCCGCCATCTGGAATGCTGTGGTCACTGCAGCACCTGAAGAGACACCTAGAGGGTCACAAGTTGGCTCTTCCATGCTTTTGCCCAGAAAGGGCCCAAGTCACTTCCACCCAGGGTCTATAGAGTAGTCACATGGGTCCTGCCTCACTGCAAGAAGTGGCTGGGAGGTGTGGGGGGTGACTGGACAATTGGGGGAGCATCATTGTTTCTGCCTACTCAAGCACATTCATATTCATTTGTATACACTCACACTCACCCACACCCATTCACACCCACCCATGTTCACTCTGACCCAGAGCTGTTCCTACCCACCTGTCCACCAGGCCCAACCACTATACACCCGTGTGCAATGTCTAGGTTATGCCTCGCCTATTCTCCCTGCCCACTGTACCCAGCCTACCTCTCATGCCTGTTCATAGCCAAGCATATCTAATCCCAAAGACTATCTAACTCCTCTTGTTTCCTCCAAAACAAATTGCTCTTGGGCACAGGGGGACCTCTTGGGGAGAGCCCTGGATGCCATCTTTTGGGATACAGGGACTCCTTTGTTTTGTTAAAAAATGTTATGGACTCACATGTTAACAGCGATATTTGCAGTAATTTTTTTCCTATTTTTTTCATTGCATTGTGTGGCATGTGGGATCTTAATTTCCCAATCAGGATTGAACCCTGCAGTGGAAGTGTGGTGTCTTAACCACTAGACTGCCAGAGAAGTCCTTGTAGTAATTCTTGATTGAACAAACACTTAATGTTAAGAAAAGCTGCATTGAATTCAGGAACTTGGAACCATCTGTATCTGCTAGAGACATGATTGTGCATTGACACATAAGCATACAATTTATCGAGGTTGCAGACAATGCCTGGAATATATACAGATTCAATAGTCCTTTGCAATATGCCACGGCTCTTGAGTTGGAAGCTGCTGAGGCAGAATAGTGCCAATGGGCTGGCTGGCCAGTGAAGCCAACCTCAGGCCGTGAAGCTAATGCCTCGCTCCAAGAGTGGCTGGTGGCTGTTAGCAATCCTCAGTCAGTGGCTGAACTTTAACCACATTGTTGCTCTCTCCTCAAGCACAAACCCCATTTGCAATATAGACCTCAGCTTGCAGCTAATAGAAACTGATATCTAGAAAGTAATCCATTATCTCCCCCACTGTGGTCTGCTCACCTCCAGGATTTCATTTCATATTTGAAGGCACCTGAAGATGTTAATGTTATGTCAAGAATGTTCTGAAAATGAGAAGGATTCATTTAGGGAGCTCTGCCAGAGCTGAGAAGAGATCCTGGGACATGCGGGTATAAAGCGTCCAGAGAACCAAGCCTGGCTCTCTGGACCCCCATCGTCCAGTGCTGATTTCATTTTTTCCTCCCACTTCCCCATCCATTCCTCCCTGCATCACCCGGAACACCTATCTCAATAGTCTTAAGGACTTCTAGCCTAGGATCTGCTTCTGCCAAGGGCAGTGAAGGGTGGTTCTAGAAGCCATAGCTGCATCTTAGAAGTTCCTGAGGATCCTTAGCCCAAGGTTCTTTCTTCCTTGGGCTGAATTAAAATCGGTTCAAGAGTGAATTAAAAGGGGTTCAGGTCTCTTCTCATGTATGGAGATTCTCGACTCTGCACCTGTCTTCAGAGTTGAGATTTCCTCTTAGACTGTTGTGCAGCTCACATGGGGTTGAGTAGGAAGTTGGCTCTTTCTCATGAGCACTGAGGATGGTGGGATGGGTCATGCCCCTGGACAGGGTACCTCAGTGGCTGGTGCTCTGAAGGTGAGTGGTCCCCAATCATCCAAGGTATAGCCAGCTTCCCTGAGCACTACTCTCTGCCCCCAAGTCCCCACATTCACTGCACCAACTAGAGACAGTCCACATCCTGTCACTCTCTTTTTAAATTAATTAAAAAGTTTTTTTAAATGTATTTGACTGTGCTGGGTCTTATGTACACACACACACACACACACACACACACACATATTTTAGTTGTAGCATGTGGGATCTAGTTGCCTGACTAGGGATAGAACCCAGGCCCCCTGCAATGGGAGCGTGGAGTCTTAGCTACTAGACCGCAGGGAAGTTCCCTGTCCTGCCCCTGCTGCTGCCAACCGTCTCCCTCTCATGTTACAGTTTCTTCTCAGTGTTCCGTACTATATACTAGAAGCTGGCAGTTCCCTCTTCAACTTGGAAATGAAGATCCCTTCCACATCTTTCCTTCTTGTATAAAGCCTTTTCAGTCTCCAGGTCTCTAACAAGTCCCTCCCCAGTTTTCAAGCGTGGATATGCACAGCATAGGGCGGGCAAGTGTGCCGAGTTGCTTCAGTCGTGTCTGACTCTTTGCGACCCTATGGACCATAGCCTGCCAGCCTCCTCTGTCCGTGGGGATTCTCCAGGCAAGAATATTGGAGTGCGTTGCCATGCCGTCCTTCAGGGACGCTTCCTGATCCAGGGATTGAATTTTTGTCTCCTGAGGCTCCTGCATTACAGGCTATGAATGCACATGCTTATTTTTATGTTGTATTTATTCTTCTGTTAAACTTCTCAATTGGAATTTATGTTTTAGAGCAGTTTTAGGGTCACAAAATTGGGCAGAAAGCACTGAGAGTTCCCATAGACTCCCTTCCCCCATACACACAGCATTTCTGTTTTTATACCATCTACATGATTTCTGTGGATTCGTGGGTGGGGTGGGCTGCAGCCTAGGCTACCATCTTGAGACCAGAGGTGCATTCCGACATCTCTCTGAACACCTCAAGGATTCTTGGGTGCAGGTGCTAAGCCCCAGCCTCTGCTGAGTTCTTGATCATCCTGAATATTCTGTCCCTTCTCTCAGCTGAATTGCCTCTCTTGGGATCCCATCACCTCGCCAGGCACTCCCCAACTCCCTCACTCTCCGAGAGTGCCACAGCATCAAGGCATGTATGAAGTATAACCCAGGAAAGTGCTGGGACATTGGGGAAGTTTCTTTCTCAGACTCACACAGTAAAGTACTAATGTGGATATTAGGAATCTCTGGGCACAGAAGCCCTGGGCTGTTCCTGAATAATAAGGAACTGCTCTGGTATCCTCGTCTCGTTGGGCTCCAGGCTCTGTTGCCTTCCTTTCTTATCTCTCTGACTGCATCCCCCAGGCCCCATCTCCCCTGTAGTTCACACAATGCCAGTCACCTGCCTCTTTATCCAGGTCCTGATCTTCCAGGCTATGCACAGAGGGTCTTGTTTTCAAAACCCAACACCCGTGGAGGTGTGTTTCTGCACAAAGATGCTTCTCCTTGTGAGAACATCTGACCCGCTCTCTGTCCATCTTTCTCTTTGCCTGTGATACTTTCATAGGGCTTCCCTGATGGTGCAGTGGTAAAGAATCCGCTTGCCAATGCAGGAAACACCGGAGGTGCGGGTTCAACCCCTGGCTCGGGAACATCCCCTGGAGGAAGAAATGGCCTGGCGGGCTACAGTCCATGGGGTCACAAAGAGTCTCACGTGACTAAGCACACACACAAGCGATACTTACAACCTTATTAACAGAAACCNGACTGAGCAACTTCACTCTTACTTTTTACTTTCATGCATTAGAGAAGGAAATGGCAACCCACTCCAGTGTTCTTGCCTTGAGAACCCCAGGGATGGGGGAGCCTGGTGGGCTGCCGTCTATGGGGTTGCACAGAGTCAGACATGACTGAAGCGACTTAGCAGCAGCAGCCGCCTGGGAGCCAGTCTTCTTGATACACGTTAGCCTGCCCCTGGTAGATTGTAAACTGCATGAGGGCAGAGATCCTACCTGTATTATTCACCACTGTGTCTCCAGCACCCCACACAGGGTCTGGTCGTACAAATGCTGCTCGGGCAATAATTGCTGTTCTGGGGACTACTCTGGACCCCACTGAACTTTCACTTTATTGCTACACCACTCTCCTACAAATCCCTTTAGCTCGTGGCCTCCCTAGGGGAGGAAATCTTTTCTCCCTCTCATCTGGGCTTTACATACTTGTCCTAAGCTCACACTTGCCTCCCTTTCCCTCCAGGACACCCTGAAGGGAGGCTCTAGGAAGGCTGTTTTGGCCCTGGCTCATTCTCACCACCCTCAGTCTGCATGGTAACCAGAGTATCTCTCTCCAAATTTGTTTTGCTGACTCCCATGATACCCTCCAGATCATGGCTTATTGGCAGAGCAGAGATGATTGACCTATCTTATGTCCAATGATCAAGCCTTTTCTGGCTCAAATGACCAGTTCTGCCTGCCTTACCAGGTTCCCTGGATGACTTATCCAGTACCCTCATTGGTGGATTTTTTTTTCTCTATCATTTCCATATCTAAAGGCTGGTTTGAGGAGCATAACTACATTTCCAGAATTATTTCTATCCAAGGAAGAAGGACATTTAACTCCAGTAGTATGTGTCTAGACCTGTACTAGGTCTTAGGGGACTTTGGAGGACAAGACAGGGCTTCTACCTGAAGGGACTGATGATTAAGTATGGAAGCCAAGACTGACAAGGTGACAATTAAGGAACATGTAAGCTCTAAACTGATGACAAGAGGTTGTAAGTGGAGATGGAGAAGCCACTCAGGAGACTGGTTTTTCTAATCCCTACTCTCCACCTCCATCACCTCCAGTGCCAACAGTGGAATTTAGGCTTCATCATCTGTGGCCTGGAATACTTCAACCAGTTACTCTGGTCTTGCTGCTCCCATTTTCCGTGAATGTGGCTCCCTAGAGCTGCCAGTGAGATTTTTCTAAAATGCTAATATGATTATATCACAGCACATCTAGAGTCTGTTTAAATTTTATCATGGTGTTATTTGTAATTATGGAACATTAGAAACAATTGGGGAATGGTTAAATAAATGCAGGTAAAGATAAGGAAATATTTCATAGCCATGAAAACTCATGTGTTAGAGATTAATTAGAGGTATGAAAAATTACTTGTACCATTACAAGAAAAAAATCTGGATTCAAAAATATATGGCACAATACAGATTTAGTAACTAGATATGTATATATAATTACATGGAATCACAAGATTGGAATTATTGGTATCTGGGGAAAATAACAGTGGCTCTTTCTAGTTTGTAAGATAGAGAAGATATTGATTTCTTCTAGACTATAAGTTTTATGAGGTTTAGAAATAGTCTATCTGGCTTGGCATTAATTTCTGATGCCTAGTGGAGTACCTAGCATACACAGGTACTCAAAATGTTTGTTGAGTGGAATTGAATATAGTTTTCTCTTTTTCTTTTTCTCTTGGAGTGTAGTTGCTTTACACTGCTGTGTCAGTTTCTGCTGTACAGCAAAGTAAACCAGCCACATGTATACATTTATCCTCTCTTTTTGGGGTTTTATAATTTCTAAATTTTGTCCAAAAACACAGGCTTAGATTGCATTTCCCCAGGAGAAGATGCTGAGACAAGGATTTGAGGGCAAGTAATTTGTCTGGGAGGGGACTTCAGCTTGGGAGGTGGGGGAGATAGGACAGAAAGGGAAGAGGGACTCAATGGAATGGCTTACCGAGCAGGGTACCACCGTGGGCAACGGTAGTTTGATCCTGTTGGGCAGCTCTGGAGATCGTGGAGGACACCCTTTTAAAGTTATGTATCATGAGGGACCAGGAAGCTGTGGTACTGATCCTCTAGTTGGCATCTGCCATGGTGAGGGCAGCACCAGGGGCACCAAGCCCCCAGGTGCCTGCAGCAGGACAGTCTCATCACTCACCAGAATGGCGTGTACTGAGGGGATGGGGCAGGACACTGATAGGTCTACTACATGATGATTTAGAGATAATGAGAGAAATGTTTTAAAAAGATTAAGTCATAATTAACTGTGGTCTTGGGTAAGTCACTGAACTCTCTGAGTCTCAGTTAACTCATGTTCAAAGTAGGAACAGTAACACCTGCCTGATCTTACTCTTAAGGCTCAATGCGAGTTGGTTGTGTGTGTCCATGTGATGAACCAAATGTGTCCTTCTCGAATTCATATGTTGAAGCTTTAACTCCGAATGTGATTGGATCTGAAGGGAGAACCTGAAAGGATGTAATGAAGACCATGTATGTGTGTGTGTGTGTGTAGTCACTTCAGTCATGTCCAATTCTCTGCGACCCTATGGACTGCAGCCCACCAGGCTCCTCTGTCCATGGAATTCTCCAGACAAGGATACTGGAGTCGGTTGCCATGCTCTGTGCTCCAGGGGATCTTCCCAACCCTGGGATCGAACCTGCATCACTTTACGTCTCCTGCGTTGGCAGGTGGTTCTTCAACTCTAGTGCCACTTGGGAAGCCTCGTGATGAAGGCTGAATGAGATCATGAGGTAATATAATAGGGTTGATGTCCTGCAAGAAGAGGAAGAGACATCAGGGTTCTCTCCCCGCCGTGTGACAACACAGCCAGACGACGACTCTCTGTGCGGCAGAAGAGCAGCTTCCCCCAGGAGCTGGGTCTTTGGGCACCTTGATCATGGGCTTTCAGCCTCCACCAAGCTCTGAGAAATAAATATTTGTTGTTTAAGCCACCCGGTCCCCGTGGTATTTTGTCATGGCAGCCTGAGCTGACTAGTACAGGGTGTGTATTTTAAAGCAAGAAAATGATGTAAATGTAGCTCATGTTTTCTGGGTCTGGTTCGGCAGAGGTGAAAATAAGATCCCTGTTAGAGTCAGTTCTCACTTTGGGTGGCCTGCAGCAAGTCTGGGCTCAGTTCCTGTTAGAGACTTCTAAGAGTGTCCAGTGGGTAGACTCTGGGTCCTTTCAGGGACCCTGTGGAGCTGGGTTTCCTTCCCTTCCGTGTAGCTCCTGCTGGTGATGTGTTGTGACTCTGTCCACCCCAAGGGGAAGCAGCCACGCAAGAGCCGGTGCCATCTAGATCAGGACAGCCAAGGTGTGGTGCTGAAGTTGGCGCTGAGGGTGTGGCTCTCCCTTCACCTGTAGGAGTTACTGCCAGGATGAGCTCTTGATGTCCCCAGAAATGGCTATAGAGAAGCTCTTCCAGTGTTTTCTTATGCTTCAGTAGCATCTCTCTCCCCTAAGGTCACAAGGGGACCTTCGGGTCCTTGAGCATCACTGAGTGACATGACCCATACTCAGAATCCCTCCCCCAAACCTGGGCTCTTGGTATTTGAATTTTGCATGTGGGTCTGACTCTTACTGGAGTGAGCTCTTCCACAGGAAGTTCCTGCATCCTTTACATCAACAGATGCACAAGAGCTTCAGACTGGCCCAGATATGACTTAGTTTTAGGCTGACTCTAACTTGGGCTGAGACTGGGCATCTCCTGTTGCCTGCCTCCTGGTTAAGCCTGTGTGCTCTGCAGTTATCTCTACGTGGCTTTGGCAAAGTTACTTAACCTTTCTAAGACAACTTTCTTATCTATAAAATGGGGGTGATAATAACACTTATCTCATTGGCTTGTGAGGATGCAATATGGCATGCAAAGTGCTTACTGTGTGTGTGGCAGGTGCTAGGGACTGAATTGTGTTCCCCCAAATTCTTAGATTGCAATCCAAACCCTCAATGTGATGGTATTTGGAGATGAGCATTTGGGAGATGGTTAGGTTTAGGTGAAGTCATAAAGAGGAGGGGGCTTCATGATGGGATTAATGTTCCTATCAAAAAAAAAAAGACCCTGGAGAGTTTGTTTGCTCTCTGTCTCTCCATGTACATATACTGAGAAGGTGACCATCTGCAAACCAGGAAGAGAGCTCTTATAAAAAACCAAATTGGCCAACACCTTGATCTTGGACTTCCCAATTTCCAGAGCTGTGAGAAATAAATTCCTGCTCTTTAAGTCTCCCAACCTATGGTATTTCGTTATGGCAAGCCTGAGCTAAGATAATAGCTAGTAAGCTTTCAATATATTTTAACTGCTGTAAAATAACAATAGCAATTGTTATTGTTTACTATTTTTATTAGGGAAAGAACACCAGTTCCCTGACAAGAGACCCCCATGATCAGAATTATTGCTGAGCTGGTGTTACTAAGATTAATATTTTTGAATGAAAATCAAGCTGGAAAGAATCTTAGATACTGCCTAGGTGCAGATATAAACCTGGCTCTAAGCCTTCCCTGGTGGCTCAAATAGTAAAGAATTTGCCTGCAATGTAGGAGACCCAGGTTCAATCTCTGGGTTGGGAAGAGTCCCCTGGAGAAGGAAATGCAACCCACTCCAGTATTCTTGCCTAGAGAATTCCGTGGCCAGAGAAGCCTTGTGGGCTACATATAGTCCAAGGGGTCACAAAGAGTTGGACAAGACTGAACAATTGATACGTTCATTTTTCCAAACCTACCTGGCAGTTTTATAAACCCTCAATGATGTAAATTCTTATTTTTGCCTTTCTGAACTGCCCTCTTCCTAAATCCAAACATTCTGCTTGGCCCGGCTCTCTGTTCCCGTCTGTGAACAGCTGCAACTCAGAGTTCAAAGATCAGGATGGTCCTGGGTCCCAGGAATGAGATGAGCTGATGTTCCTAGGAATATCCCAAACTCTCACAACCTCTTCAGCTCCTCTGAAGGCTTCAGGATGTTTCCTGGGTCCAACCAGACTGGGTCTTAAAGCTTCTGTCCCCTGGAAGAGCAGACAGTGCAGTTCTTGTGTTCACACACTGGCTTGCTGCTTCCCCCTAGCCTCCACCAATGCCCCAATTACCAGCAAATTGCAAACACTCGAGGCCACTCTCTCTGCATATTAATTTAGCAAGAGCATGTGCGTTTGGGAGCCTGGGCCCCTGAGTGCCTGTTGACGTTATTTGCTGTGCAGAACCAGGTAATTTCCTTGCTGGACCTTGGTGGGAAGTTGAAAAGCAGTGTCAGCTTCTCCTGCTCTTAATTAGGGCTGGGCTTTCTCGTGTAAATCACTGATCATTATCAATAAGCTTGTAATTTTATGTCCCAGAATTAGAGTCTGATAATGAAAGAGGAAAACCGAGGTGTTGCTGTGTAGGCCCAGCCTCCATAGATCTGGGCATTCTTTTAATCTCTATAATTTATTCCACTGTGATTTTTCCTACAGCTTTGCTGAGACTTCCCAGAGTTGCAACATCTTCTTCTCTTTAGGAACGGGAGGGCAGTTTCCCCTTGACCTTCGGCTGGCAGCAGCCAGCCCTCCTGGCTGGTGGAAAGTAGGTTGGTGGCGTGTCTGATCTTTGTACAAGGATGAGGCGCAAGGGGTGGCCCAGGAACTCTTCTCTGCCTTGTTTTCCCCTTGGTCCTGAGTGAGCCTGGGACTGCCTCAGTCCACTGCTGGGATGGTTGTATGCAGTGTAGCAGAGCTCATGGGGCTCCATCAACACGACACTAGGATGGCAGAGGCTTCATTCTCCCTGGACTCGGATGCTCCACTAGGACCCTCTATGGGGTAGAGCTGGCATTTTACCTGCGTCCATTCTCCTGTCTTCCACCATGACATCTCACTTCACCTTTTCTCCTCTCGGTCCAGTGGCTAGGGTGACGTCCCTCTTTCTGAAGCCTCACAATCTCTCACCTGGGGCTCATTCCTCACCTTACCTGTGGGCTCATTCTTCACCCCACCTGTGGGCTCAGCTTCTCTGAAGATCCAGGATCCAACCTGGGCCCAGCCGGAAGGGATCGTAAATCTTTCATCCCCAGTTCTGGGATGTCATTCCAGTTCCGACCTTGCGGACCACTTCCCATCAGGGTTTTCTGCTGTGATGGTGTGGCCCCATCTGAAATCTGACTCCATTTCCTCTATGACTCCAGGCCTCTTATGTTTCATCAGATCCCAAATTTCATGTGTGTTTTAGCTCCTTTGGGAGTTTGGGGGCTACTTGTTCCCTGGACCTAGTATATTCATATTTTGATCTTCCAGCTAATTTTCTGCTGAATTAAGGCACAGTTATGAGACAGAGTGGGCACTTGCTGTTGCTGCTGCTGCTAAATCGCTTCAGTCACGTCCGACTCTGTGCAACCCCATAGACGGCAGCCCACCAGGCTCCCCCATCCCTGGGGTTCTCAAGGCAAGAACACTGGAGTGGGTTGCCATTTCCTTCTCCAATGCATGAAAGTGAAAAGTGAAAGGGAAGTCGCTCAGTCGTGCCTGACTCTTAGCAACCCCATGCACTGCAGCCTACCAGGCTCCTCTATCCATGGGGTTTTCCAGGCAAGAGTACTGGAGTGGGTTGCCATTGCCTTCTCCAGAGTGGGCACTTGGTAAATAGTAATTGGATGGATGAGTGGGAAATGGCATGGTGGAAGAATGGCTGGATGGCTGCGTGGGTGTACAGTGTGATGATGGATTGTGGATGAATGGTAAATACATTGGTGGATGGATGCCTAGATGGGGTTCATTTTGGTAACAGTGGGCTTGGCTTGAGCTCTGGATCCCCTGACTGTCATACTCCAATGCCTGGTCCTGGCACCTCTGGTCCCAGCCTGCCCGTCCACCTGTCTATACTTTTGCCTGGTGCCCCTATCCAGCTGCCTGGAGTGTGCTGGCACATCTGGCTGGTTTCTGGTCCCTGACATCCTCAGATTTGGCCTGCCATGTGCCAGGAACCTCCAGGAATGCCACTCATGATCAAAGCCAGAGAAATGCATGGATGAGGGCCAGCCTGGGGGAGGGTGGGGGGAGATGTGGAGCAATGTCTTAAAACTCTGGAAGGGTCAGCCCAGGGCCCACCCTCCATTCTCCATTCTTCTCTCCAGAGGGGCAGGCTCCTTGCCTCTGACAACTAGCTCTGCTTTTTCCTTTATGAAAAAATAATCAAAGCCCAAACGCGGCTGGCAGATTTTCTGAAAGTCAATAGAAAAGAAGCAAAGGAAAGGAGCCAGCTGAGATGGAGATAACGTTCAATGCCTCTGACTAAGGCGGGCCTAATTAAAACAAATCTTTAAAGCACAGAACTTGGAAGTTGGCCCCAGAGGGAACGGAAATCTCCGAGACGGACACTCCTCCTGGGGTGAGTGAGTAATGGTGCTAGGATACACACCCGGGCTCCAAGTCCCTCGGCTCCTCCCAGAGCAGCTTGGCTACAGAGCAATGGCCCCAGGTCCTAGGGTCTGATCCTCCTGCTCCCCTGCCAGCCCACCCACCCCAAGAAACCCAGAGCCAGGGCTTTGGGGAGACACAGTAGACAGTCTGCCAAGACCTCCTCGAAGCAGGCAGCTCAGGCAGGGGGCGTGGAACATTCCTGTGGAACATTTGGTGCTTGTCCTTCAGTTGTGTTTGTTACCCACCCACCTCTCTAGCTCTCCCTTAAAGTATTCCCATCTGGCGTCAGCGTCCTACTGGGTTTTGCTGCCTCTCCTGCATGCCTCCTGGCCCTTCCTGTTTGCAACCCCAGGAAATGTCCAAAAGTACCTGAAATGATGTCACTCCTCTGCAGCATTGAAAGCCCTTGGTGATCTGGTCCTGCCCTAACTCCTACCTGTAGGCTAAACCTCAGCTATGGTTTCTCCACTTTTATTTTTCTTTGATTTTATTTCTATAAACATTATATAACTTAAGAGTAACCACTAACCATTTAAGCATGTGCCATTCAGTGACATCTAGTACGTTCATAGTGTTGTGCAACCATCAGCAATATCCACTTCCAAGATACCTTTATCACCGCAAAGGAGAACCCCATATCTACTAGTAATCACTCCCCCTCCCTTCCTCCCCGGCCTCTGGCAACCACTGGTCTATTTTCTGCCTCTATGGATTTGTCTGTTTTGGACATTTCATACAAATGTACTTACTTGATGTATGACTGTGTCTAGCTTCTTTCACATAGAGTGAGGTTTCTGAGATTCATCCATGTCAGCACTTCATTCTTTTCTGTGGTTGAGTAACATTCCTTTGTATGTGTGCACCACATTTTGTTTATCTGTGTTTCCCTTGATAGACATTTGCGTTGTTTTCTCCTTTTGGCTCTCAAGAGTAGAGTTATTAATACTATGTCCATCTGGGACTTCCTTGGTGGCTCAGATGGTAAAGAATCTCTCTGCAATGCAGGAAATCAGGGTTCGATCCCTAGGTCAGGAAGATCCCCTGGAGAAGGGAATGGCAACCCACTCCAGTACTCTTGCCTGGAGAATCCCATGGACAGAGGAGCCTGGCAGGCTACAGTCCATAGGGTTGCAGAGTAGGACATGACTAAAGTGACTATAGCACATGTGAACACTCTGGGCTTCACGTTGCCAGGTGTTTGTATTATATTATAGTTTTCTGTCTGTTTGCTCTCCCCTAGACTGGATGCTCTTTGCATACAGGATCCTATCTGGGTCAAGTTCACTTCCTTAGTGCCCAGGTAGGTGCTTATGAGAATGTTTTCTGGAGAATAAGTGAATGGGGCTCCATGTGTGGGACCTCTCCAGAGGAGATTTCTGGTGCCTCCATTGTGAAGATTCTCGGGGCTCTTGGGGGCCCAAAGTGTCCCAGAATGGCCTCACTTGGCTCCTGGCAGCTCTCACATCTGTTTGCCTTCCTCCTATATCAGTGGTCAGCAGCCAGCTTTGCACCGAGCTGGCATGGTCATGCTTCGTTAGGATTGTTCTTGTTGCTACGAGCTGAGGTTCCCACTGTTGCTAGATTGTCTTTTGTCTCATGTGTATCTCAAGATTTTTTTTTTTCCTGCTGACAAATAATCAGCACCCGATTAATTCTGAATTTCTCAATGTTTGTTCCAGCTGTTGAGCTCCTTGCATGAGCAAAGAATAATTGTTCAATGTTTTCCCTGCGATGAACTGGGAAAGTTGGCAGGGTCACACTTGGTCTTGAGGAGAAGAGTGAGCGAGGGAGACAGAGAGACAGCCACAGAAACACACAGAGAGATTTGAGGGAGACAAAGAGAGAGGGGGGATAGGGACAGAGACATAGAGGGTGGAAGAGAGAGATATGAGGAAGAGAGAGGCAGAGATACAAACACAGAGAAAAAAGATTTGGAAAAAGAAGGGCAGATACATCAGAGCCATGGTCGCAGATGGACAAAGGGACAGATGGACAAAGAGAAATACACTTGCAAAGAGAGAGAGAGAGAATGAGAGAGAGACTGCTGGCTAATAGGAGGAATACTGAAGGTTTGGTCCTTTTCCTCCAAAACAGAGATAGCACTCCATGAAGTGAAACAGCAAGAATCTGGCCCTCCTTCTTTGACAGAGTGACAGACTTCTATGAGAAGAGAGACTGGGTCAACAGCTGTCCTCCTCAGACCAAGAGACAGCACTGTATGCAAAGAAATGCCAACTGTCTGGCCCTTCACCTCAGAGAGAGAAACAGCTGCAGAGAAAGAAATGTTGCAGTCTTGAAGCTCCTTTTCTGTCAGAGTCAGCACCCTGTGAGGGGACATTGAGGATGGCCAGCTGACTTTTTCAGAGGGACAGAGCTATGTGAGGAGAAATGCTGGATGTCAGGCCCTCGGCCTCAGAGAGAAGACCAGCAGGCTATGGGCAATAATCATGGAGGGAAAGCAGACCTCCACGGCTTTCCAAGTGTGTGTGCGCGCGCTAAGTCACTTCACTCATGGCCAACTGCAGACAGAGACAGTGCTCAGTCTATGCAGACAAATGTGGAAGGGTCAGCCTTTTTCAGACAGAGAATGCCCTCTGAGGAGAAATGCAGCTGTTGTTTTGTTGCTTAGTCTCTCCCAGTGCTGTCTTACTCTTTGTGACCTCACGGACTGTAGCCCTCTGTCCATGGGATTTTCCAGGAAAGAATACTGGAGTGGGTTGCCATTTCCTCCTCCAGGGGGTCTTCTGGACCCATGGATGGAATCTGTGTCTCCTGCATTGCAGGCAGATACTTTACCTGCTGAGCCAATCCTAACCCTCTCTCCTTGCACCCTGCTCCCTGCCCCACCCCAACATGGAGACAGAGGAAGAGCTGGGTTAAGAGAAATAAGGCAGTGTGGTGCATTGGCCCTTCTTTTCTGGGCAAAGAGGCAGTGCTCTACGAGGAGAAATGCCAGATGGCCAGATCTCTATTTTAAACTGGCAGATAGCTCCCTCTAAATGCCAGAGAGTGGGCCCTCCTTCTTCCAGCCCTCTGGGAAGAGGAGAAATGCCTAATAGCCAGCCCTTCATGTCAAACAGAGAAACAGAGCTCCAGGAGGAGAAAGGCAGGAGAGTTGGACTGTCCCTTCAGTCAGAGAAAGTGGTTTGGGAGGAGACTTGGTGGAGAGCCAGCCCTCTTCTTCAGACAGGGACAGTGAACTCTCCATGAGGAGGAATTCAGGATGGCCAGCTCACTTTTCCAAACTGAGAGAGAGAGCTCTGTGACAAGAAGTGCCAGTTGCCTGGTTCTCCACCTCAGACAGACCACACTCTGGGTAGAAACACCAGATTGTCAGCGCTCTATTTCAGAAAGGGAGACAGCACCTTATGAGGGCAAGTCCCTAATGGTCAGCCTTTTTTTCAGAGAGAAAGCACTCTGAGAAGAAAGACATGTGTCCAGCTCTCTTTTTTCTTTTTCTATGAGGTGAAATGCCGGAGGCTTGGCCTCCTCTTTCAACAGAGAAATAGCACTGACAGAGGAAAAATGCTTGATGGTTGAGTACCCTTTATCAAAGAAAAAGACAGCTCTCCATGAGGAGAAATGCCCAACGGCCAGCCCAGCACCCTCCAGAGAAACACAGTACTCTGTGAGGAGAGATTCCAGATGGGTGGACCTCACTGCAGAAAGACAGCCCTCTATTTGCAGAAATGCCCCAATGCCAGTTTTCCACCTCAGAGAGTCAGCATTCTTTAAGGAGAAATGTCTGTCTGTTGACTGACCCTCTACTTCAGGCAGACAGACAGCCCTCTGAAGAGAAATTATGAGTGGTCAGGTCTCCACCTCAGAGAGAGACACAGGAGTCTATGAGGAGAAATGTCTGACGGTCAGTACTCCAACTGAGAGAGAGAGAGAGGAGGAGGAGAGAGAGAAGGAGAGAGAGAGAAAAAAGGAGAGAGAAAGAGATAGACAGACAGACTGCCCCTGAGGAGACTATGCCAGATGCCTAGGTCTCCTTCACCTACATGGTATCAGAGCTCTATGAGGAGAAATGCCCTGGGATTTGATTCTCCTTTTTTTTTTTGACACAGGAATGGAGCACAATGAGGAGAAATGCCAAATGCTGGCCTTTTATTTCAGAAAGAGAAACTGTATTCTGTGAGGATATACGCCTGAGTGTCAACCTCCTCTTGAGACAGAGACATCTCTCTGTGAAGAGAAATGCTGAATGGCCAGCTCCCTCTTTCAAACAAAGAACCAACCCTCTCTGAGGAAAAATGCCAGAGACTTGGACCTCCTCCTCCAACATAGAAGCATCACTCTATGAAGAGAAATCACAGGAATTTGGCCCTCTTTTTTTGATAGAAAGACAGAGCTCTGTGAGGAGAGATGCTGGGTCACTAGTCCTCCTCAGACAGAGAAACAGCACTGTATGCAGAGAAATGTTGATCGTTAAGCGAGAGAAACAGAAATCTAGAAGGAGAAATGCCATAGCCTCAGACCTCCTTTTCAGTCAGAGTCAGCACCCTGTGAGGAAACATTTGGGATGGCCAGCTGACTTTCTCAAAGAGAGGAACAGAGCTGTATGAGGGAAATGCTGGATGTCAAGCCCTTGGGCTAAGACAGAGGACCAGCACTCTATGGGGGAAAACTGTGGAGGGAAAGCACATTTTTTTTTTTTTTTTAAGAGACAGTATTCAATCAATGAAGACAAATGCTGAATGGCTGGACTTTTTCAGGCCAGGGAGAACACCCTCTGAGGAGAAATGCAGGATCTCTATTTCTCTTTTTCGGACAGGGAGATAGCTCTTTCTAAGGACAAATGCTGAGGGGTGGACCCTCTCCAGGGTGTGTTCCCCACTCCCCCACCTTCTTTTTCTCCCCCTTCAACACAGAGCTCTGAGAAGACAGTGTTTTAGGTCGGCCCTCTTTTTTTTGGGTAAAGAGACAGAGTTCTATCTGGAAAAATGCCAGATGGCCCACTCTCTTTTTTTAAATTGGCAGATAGCTCCTTCTAAGGAGAAATGCTAGAGGGTTTATGTTGTATGTCTTTTAACACAGTTAAAAAAAAAATACCTGTAGAAATCCTATTAAAAAGGGTGGCGGGAGAAAGTGGAAGGATGGATGGATGTAGGCCTGGCTGGTGAGCTGTTGGTACAGAAGAGGGAAAAGTTTTCTGGATGCCAAGAGGGCAATTCTCTACAGAGAAATTAAGGATGGCAAGTCAAGTTAGAAACCGAGATCACAGCTCTAATAGTGAACCCTGAGGTGCAACCTGAAAAAATGCTTAGATGAAAATGACTTTTCTCAGAAGAAAAAGCAAGAACCATAGATATTTTCTTCCCCAACTGTGGGTCTATGGCATGAAACTGTGAACAATATATAAACTGAAAAGTAGATAACTAAGTAACTTTATTAGTGAATCAAGCAATTAAGTCAACTACTACTTTATCCCTTGTAGGAATTCTCACCCAAGGGTGGGCCCCCTCTGAGATGCCCCACTCTGAGATGGGGTCTTATCCCCATTAACCTGGGGGTCTTATCCCCATTGCCTGGCTTGGGTTCTCATGGGGAAGCAAGTGGTCAATATTTAGGATTTATTTGCTTTCATCAGTGTGGCTTATAGCTGTGGGTTTCCTCCAGTGACAGCCAAATTTTGCTGTTTGCTATCCAGAGGTTTTATTTAAAGATTAAAAAAGAAAGAACTTTGATAATGAAGGTTGAAGCACCATGTCCATCACCACCTATTCCCCTGTCCCCAACAGAGGGTTTGGGAGAGGTGAATAGAGAGAGGGGAAGAGAACCAGATCTGCTAAACACCTGCTATGAAACTCTGGCAGGTGCTTTCCCGAGCTTTGTCATTTAATCCCCACAGCAATCTTGTGAGTTAGGAAATATTAGTCTCATCAAACTGCAGAAAGCAAAGGCCAAAGTCTAAACTGTTCATTAGTCGGGGAGTGAGGATTTGGGATTAGTTTGGAGGACTTCACACTCAGTGTCCTGCTCCCTGCATCCAGCTCATGTTGCTGATGCTTCGGAATTTAACCTTTATGCCACAGGCAGTCACTGAGGGTTCTGAGCAGGGTGACATGGTCAGAAATGAATTTTAAGAAGAAGTTTCTGGCAGTGGGTTGGCTGATGGGTGGGAAGAGGAATGTCTGAAGGCAGAGAGACCAGTTCTGAGATTGTTGCCATTGACTTGGTGAAAAATGATGCCTGTACTAGGGTAGGGGCAGCAGGAAGGGGAGGAGGAGAATGTATGAACCATATTCAGATACTATGTAATTTAGTTCTAAAAAAGTGACTCAGGAATTTCCTGATTATCTAGTGGTTAGGACTCCACACTTTCACCATCAAGGGTCTGGGTTCAATCCCTGGTCAGGGAATTAAGATCCCATAAGCCAAGTGGCATGACCAAGAAAAAAAGAAAAGCTTCTTGGTGGTAGACAGTATCATTGCTATTTTATAAATAAGGACACTGAAATGACTTGGCCTAAGTTTACCGTCAGAACTTCGGTTCATATGACTCCAAAATTCCTGCAATTTCTTCTAAACCATACTGCAATATCTCTTGCATGGGTGATATTGGATGGGATTGGATCTGGACTCAGGAGAAAGAAAAGATGGAGGAGCTTCACAAGTTTTGATCTTGGTAGTAGATTTTTAGGCTGGGAGAGGGCAGTCTGGGGGAGCTGGTTTGGACTTAGCAGGGCATCCCAATGTGGTGACCCTGAGCCGGTATCTGGGTGTTGGGGGTCCTGAGTCTGGAGATCATGGTGGGGAGGTTGGTTTGAGAGTCTTCAGGGTAGGTGTGCTCTCTGGAATGGTGGGAGTGAAGGGGAGGGAGGAGAGACAAGCAAAGAAAGAGGAAAGGGTGTAGAGGTGGTGAAGAGGGATGCTGTGAGGACTCAGGGAGGCCAGTTTGCCTGGAGGGTGGTCAAAGGGATGAGGAGGAAGACTGCAAAGGAGACTGCAGATGGAGGCAAGACAAGGAGAACGGCAACAGGGGTGTTGGGCCAGGAAAGGGGAGAAGAAGGGGATCACAGTCAGATACTGTCGAGAGGGGTGGAGGAGGCGGCAAAAAGGACACCTCTCGATTGACACTTATTGGCTGGGGATTAGTGGCCCTGGAGAGCTGGGGAGGAAGGTGCCTGGGTGGGGGCTCCCCTGGAGCATCCCCTGGGGGTCTCCCATGAGGACTCGAACCAGGACTGTACAGACGACGTCTTTCTGTGCAAGTTATTTTTGCTGTTAACCCACGTGGTCGTGCCTGGTAATTATAGGGTAAAAGAAATTAAGAAAGACATAATTTCTCTCCATCAAAGCCTGACTATTTTACATCTCCACCTCACACTGGCAGCCAGGCTTTCTGCCTTCACAGGTGCCACTTTGATTTCAGTCACGTAGGAAGGGAATTTGAAACACTTTCAAAGTGATTAAAGAGAGGAAGCTATTGCAAATTTGGGCTAAATGCAATAATCACATTAACTGTTTGCAGCCGTGGGGCTTTAAGGAGGGGAGTCCTGGCCTTGGCTGAGGTAGGGGTGGGGTGGAGCTAGGGCATCCCCCCTTTTGGTGGCAGAGGCACTGAAGATGTAGGAGGGAGAGGCCCTGCTAATCAGAACATTAATTCTTATTATTATTGCAGCTACTGTTCACCAAGCATTTACACCTCACCCCATGTTCTCCTCTTTAATCTTCACTAAGGCCCCATGAGCTGGGCGCTATGATCTTTACACTAAGGAAACCAAGGTCCAGAGAAGTTCACTCTCTCGTTCTAGATACACTGCTGAAAAGTGGCCGAGTTTGGATATGGAGTCAGTACTGTCTGGTTATTGAAACCACTCAGACTTCTGCCTCACTGTGTGGGGTCTGTCCTCTGTGGCATCCCAAGGTGTCCCTTTCGCAAGTTTAGCAAAGTAGACCTAAACTAAGTGGGTGGGGCCCCGGCTGATTATTTCTCTGGTGGTCCTGGGCTTGAGGGAATTTGTGTGGCTCACTCGCTCCATGAGGAGGCAGCTCTGAGGGCTCAAGAAGGGTAATACAGAGGCTGAAAACACCATCCAGGAAAGGATGGTGCGAGTTCACAGAATGAAGAGCCACATGACCAGGCCCATGGGAAGAGTCTAGGAGAGCTGATGTAACGAAGGAGCATCTTCCTCTCCCATGGGATCCTGCTGTGGCCATGGAGATGGCATCCCTGTGTTATGCCCAAGTCATGAAATCTCCCAATGACCACCAGGGAGCCAGCATCTGATGCAAAAGCAAGAGTTTTTATTACCAAGCTCGAGCTGGGGCTCCCACCATTACCAACGCAGCGGCTAAGGAGAGGAGCCACGAACTGTGGGTTTCATTGCTTATATAGGGTATTCTCGCCCGAAAAATGTTACCTTCTGTGGAAGGGTTAGGTGTTGGGTTCTGATTGGTTCCCATTTCCCGGGTTTAATTCGAATTTCCTGGAAAGGTCATAAGTCCTGAACGTAAAGTCAGGAGATCCTGATCTGGGATCTGATTGGCTCGCAGGTGGTGGGGTGAGGTCAGGGGATTTCCAAAGACTCTTGCCTCAGAACTCTAAAATGGAGGTTTTTTTTTCAACAAAATGGGGTGGCTTAGGTTCTTCACCTGAGTTCCCATTATGGGTCCCAGGAGCCCTTCCATTTCCCCTACATCCTCCTCACACTGATATCAAATCCCTACACCTCTCTTCTTCATTGAATATCCAAGCAACCATATTTTCTAGAATGAGCAGGATTCTTGGACCCCTTCATAAAGCACCTTCAGTTTTCCCCCTAGAAACCCTCTCTGTGGGCCAGACTGCCCCCTGCTTCTGAAGAGATAACCAGGAACTCCATATTTTTCTTCTTAAACTTGGATCATAAAATATCCTTTGGTCAATTTAGCCTTCAAGACAGTTTCAGCTCGGTCATTCAAATGTCCAGTCTGGAGTAATACCCAGAGCTCCAACCTGCATTTCAAGCTTGAAATCAGAAAAGGGAGTTGCCAGAGATTTTGCTCTTTTCATCTCTCTGTATTGGTTTCCTACTGCTGTGTCACAAGTGACCACAAATTTAGTGACTTGGAACAACATAGAGGTCTTATCTGAAAATTCTGAATTTGTGATCTTATGGTTCAGAAGTCTGAAATGGGTCAGCAGGTGGAGGCTCTAGGGGAGAATCCATTACCTTGCTTTTTTTCACTTTCTAGATGCTACCCATCCTTGGCTTGTGGCTCCCACATCCTTCCAATCTCTGCCTCTGTCACAGCTCCTTGTCTCCAGGGCATGCTTTCCCAACAGCAAATCCCCTAATTTTATCATCTGCAAAGTGAATAGGCTGAGATTTTCCCCAATCATTCTCCGAACAATTCTTTTCCTCAATTTCTCTTTTCTCTTCCATTTCACTAGAAGCAGCCAAAAGAAACTAGGCTGCTCCTTCAACACTTTGCTGGGAAATCTCAGCTTAGATTCCAAGCTCATCGCTTGACCAGTTCTGCCTTCCATGCACTGCAGGACATAATTCAGCCAGGCTGTCTGCCACTAGACAGCAAAGATCCCCTTTCCTGTGGTTTCCAATAACATGTGCCTCATTTCCTTCCGAGCCCTCGCTAGAAGCATCCTTAGCGTTCATATTTCTGCCAACAGTCTGTTCGCGATGATTTAAGTGTTCTCTAAGAAGATATAGGTTTTCTTACCATGCTCCTCACTTCCTGCTAGACCCTCACTGGCAGAGTCTTTAACACCCGTATTTCCACTAACAATCTGTTCCAGACAATCTTGGCTTTTTCTATCATGCTCTTCAATTTTCTCCCACCCTATGCCCACTGTCCAGTTCCAAGGCCACTTCAGCATTTTTGGATGTTTGTTACAGCGGTTCCTCACTTTCAGGTACCAAAATCTGTATCACTCAGAGTTCAACCAGAGAAAGAGAACCAGTGGGAAACCTGTATTAAGATGTTTATTGGGCAGGATTGGCTCATATAATTATGGGGCTGGTTGGGCAGAGCTGAAATCTGTAGAGCAAGCCCTCAGGAAGAGCAAGGTGAGCTCTCCGGTATGAGCTTTCTTATTTCTGGAGGTGGAATTTCCTTTCCTTTAGGGAAGTCTCATGGAGAAGGAAATGGCAACCCACTCCAGTGTTCTTGCCTGGAAAATCCNCAGTTTGTTGTGATCCACACAGTCAAAGGCTTTAGCATAGTCAATAAGGCAGAAGTAGATGTTTTCCTGGAACTCTATTGCTTTTTCTATGATCCAACAGATGTTGGCAATTTGATCTCTCATTCCTCTGCCTTTTCTAAATCCAGCTTGAACATCTGGAAGTTCACGGTTCACATACTGTTGAAGCCTGTTCATCAGAAAATCCTCAAAAAATAAATGCTGGAGAGGGTGTGGAGAAAACGGAAGCTTTTTGCACTGTTGGTGGGAATATAAATTGACACAGCCACTATGGAGAACAGTATGGAGATTCCTTATAAACTAGGAATGTAAGTACCATATGACCCAACAATCCCATTACTGGGCATATGCCCTGAAGAAACCATAACTGAAAAAGACACATGTACCTCAGTGTTCACTGCAGCACTATTTACAGTAGCCAGGACATGGAAACAACCTAGGTGTCCATTGACAGATGAATGCATAAAGAAGTTGTGGTATATACACACAATGAAATATTACTCAGCCATTAAAAGGAACACATTGAAAGAGTTCTAATAAGGTAGAAGAACCTAGAGCCCATTATACAGAATGAAGTAAGAGAAAAACAAATACCATATATTAACACGTATGTATGGAATCTAGAAAGATGGTACTGATGAACCGATTTACAGAGCAGCAATGGAGACACAGACATAGAGAACAGACTTATGGGCACAGTGGGGGAAGGAGAGGGAGGGACAAATGGAAAGAGTAAGAATTTGCTGTTTGACACAGTGCTTTGTGATAACCTGGAGAAATGGAATGGGGCGAGAGGTAGGAGGGGGCATACGTTCTATGGCTGATTCATGTTGATGTATGAATTCATGTTGAAACTAGCACAGTATTGAAAAGCAATTATCCTCTGATTAAAAGGAAAAAAAAAAGAAAACCACATTATGTCAGTCATCATGACAACTGGAAGGCTGTACTGGAATCCATGAGATTCTAGTGACTCTGTCTCTAAAGGTGAGAAATGACTTGGAGAAAAAAAGTTTGATGCTAGGTGGGCAAAACAATTTTTCACTCATGTGAAAAAATTTGCTCATGTGACTTACTATATAGCATAAAGACTTCCCCAGAATATGAGTGCTGAGGGTGGTGGAAACAGAAGTGGGTCAAACGAGGCTGAGACCATCAAGGATCCATTTCCAGAGATCTTCTGCGATTCATGGGGTCGCAAAGAGTCGGACACGACTGAGCGACTGAACTGAACTGAACTGAACTAGGAGGGGAGAGTGGCCTAAACTTCTCTAGACACTTAGTAACAATGAGAGTGGTTAAGGGCATGCACCATGTGAGTTGTGAGAGGGAATCATCAAGATCAGCTTGCTTGCTTCTTTACATTCTTTTGAGTAGGGCAGAATCCGAATCTGAATCCTCAAACCAATTATAATCTATTGCCAGTAACTCAGTAAAAGAACGCAAGAAGCACGAGAATGAGCCCCGGTGGCTCTTCTTCACTGAAGAAAGGGAACATGCTCTTCCATCCCCATGTTCTCGATTTTGCACCACAGAAGATTGCATTCATGCATCCATCTGGCAAACATTCATTTCCTGAGCACCCACAAAACACTTACTATTAAATACATTCAAGGAATCAAATGGAAATTGAGAATTAAGTTATGAGGTAACAATAAAATGTTATTGAGAATTCAAAGGACAAACACTTAAAGTTTTCAGTATGAGGATGTGTGTTAGTCGCTCAGTCGTGTCCTAAGTTGCTCAGTAGTGTCCGACTCTACAACCCCATAGACTGTAACCAGCAGGCTCCTCCATCCATGGAATTCTTCAGGCAAGAATACTGGAATGCGTTGCCATTCCCTTCTCCAATTATGAGGATACCGAGTAATAATTCATGCAGCAATGTATTTTACCTTAAAGAATGAGTGCATTTTAGGCTGACAGAACTGAGTTGATGAAAGAAAGGGTATCTCAAACCAGAGTAAGCAAATGTATGAAGGTGAGATAATTCAAATTGAGTTAGATATATAGAGTACAGGCAAAATATAGACTACAGGGAAGTAGCAAGTGATAAAACTTTTAAGCAGTGATTCTCAACCCAGAGAGATTTTGTCATTCAGGGTACATTTGGCAATGGCTTTGGAGTACAAAATGAAGTAGTGCAAAGGCTAACAGAGTTTTACAAAGAGAATACACTGATCACAGCAAATATCCTCTTCCAACAACACAACAGACAACTCTACACATGGACATCACCAGATCGTCCATATCAAAATCAGATTGATTGTATTTTTTGCAGTCGAAAATGGAGAAGCCCTATACACTCAGCAAAAACAAGACGGAGCTGACTGTGGCTCAGATCATGAACTCCTTATTGCCAAATTCAGACTTAAATTGAAGAAAGTAGGGAAAAACACTAGACCATTCAGGTATGACCTAAACAAATACCTTATGACTATACAGTGGAAGTGACAAATAGATTCAAGGGATTAGATCTGACAGAGAGCCTAAAGAACTATGGATGGAGGTCCACAACACTATACAGGAGGCAGTGATCAAAACCATCCCTGAGAAGAAGAAATGCAAAAAGCCCAAATGGTTGTCTAAGGAGGCCTTACAAATAGATGAGAAATAAAAGAAGCTAAAGGCGAAGGAGAAAATGAAAGAATACCCATCGGAATGCAGAGTTCCAAAGAATAGCAAAGAGAGATAAGAAAGCCTTCCTCAGTGACCTATGCAAAGAAATAGAGGAAAACAATAGAATGGGAAAGACTAGAGATCACTTCAAGAAAATTAGAGATACCAAGGGAATATTTCATGCAAGTTCAGTTCAGTTCAGTTGTTCAGTCGTGTCTGACTCTTTGTGACCCCATGAATCGCAGCACGCCAGGCCTCCCTATCCATCACCAACTCCCAGAGTTCACTCAGACTCGCGTCCATCGAGTCAGTGATGCCATCCAGCCATCTCATCATCTGTCGTCCCCTTCTCCTCCTGCCCCCAATCCCTCCCAGCACCAGTCTTTTCCAATGAGTCAATTCTTCGCATGAGGTGGCCAAAGTACTGGAGTGTCAGCCTTAGCATCATTCCTTCCAAGGAAATCCCAGGGCTGATCTCCTTCAGCATGGACTGGTTGGATCTTCTTGCAGTCCAAGGGACTCTCAAGAGTCTTCTCCAACACCACAGTTCAAAAGCATCAATACTTNCCCCGGCCACAGAGCTTGTTAGCTGTCAGGCAAAGCTGTGAATTTGTGGAATGGCCAGCGAGACTCATCTTCCACAGGCAGCCTCTCTATGTGAGCACCTAGGGGACTCCAGCAATGCAGGAGGGTGCCCTGTTGTGGAGGAGGAGAGAGGAGTTAGGGTTCAAGTTGGGAACGGGGTGCATGGCAGAATGGGGATCTCTGCCCTGGGGGTTTCTACAGCTCCCAGTTCAGTTCTCTGCTTGTTTGCTGAATGTCTGTGTCTATGGCCGTTGCGTTGGGTTTGCTGCCAACCCAGTTACCACAAGGGAACAATAACAGCGTCTTCTGATCCTAGACTGCCTTTCCTTGGATGTTTTGAGAAGGAGGCTCATTTGGGCTGTGTGTAAGCTTGAGGAGAGTAGTCCCTCTGGAAGGGGGCTGGGAGCAGTGCTAACTTAGAACCCAGCTCATTGGAGAAAACTTCTATGGCCCTGGGTCCATGCAGAGGGGACACTGTGGAGCCCTGTATCTATCTAGGGCTCCTAGATCTCAAATTTTTGGAGTGGATCTCATGTGTTTTCTCTCTTGGCATTACCTAAATGCCTCTAGGCTCTACAAAGCTGCCTTGGACCAGGAACTTAGGTAAGCATGTATGCGAGGCAATGAGAGGAATCTTTGTCAAAAGGGAGCTGAAAGGAATTTGCAAGAAGAGGAAGAGAGGATAGGAAGACTGCATCCTCCAGTTTGCCAGTAGCCTTGCAAACTCGAGCTGGGGCAGATGGACAGAATCGTAGAAGCAGGGCAAAGAGTGAGAAGTATCTTCATTGCACAACTTACACTGAATCCATTAGAAGTTGCAGGAAGTACCTTCAAAGTTCTTTGAGTTAAATCTCATACTTTTTTTTCCTAATAATTCATTGCGTAATTTAAAGTTCTTTATGTATTTATTTTTGGCTGTGCTCTTGTTGTGCCTGGGCTTTCTCGAGTTGAGGGGCATGGGTTTCCCACTGTGGTGGCTTTTCTAGCTGCAGAGCACGGTTCTAGATCTTGGGCCCCGTAGTCGTGGTTCCTGGGCTTAGTTGCCCCAAGGCATGTGGAATCTTCCTGAACCAAGGATCAAGCTCATGTCCCCTGCATTAGCAGGCAGTTTCTTAACCCCTGGGCCACCAGGGAAGTCCTTATTACATATCTTTTGAGTGACTTGTATCATCTTATCCAAGGTGCTGGGGATATAGTAGAGAACAGTAAAGACATCTACACTCAGGGAATTTGTATTTTGGAGACACAGACCAAACAAAATGAACAGATATTTAAAATAATGGCAGGTAATCCATGCAATGGAGAAAAGTGAAGCAAGAATGAGAGGCATTATTGCTATTTTAGATGCAGTGGTCAGAGAAATCTCAAAGGAGGAGGTGGCGTTTGAGTAGGGACCATGAAGCAAGCTGGAGGAATACCTGAGAGCACATGTTGGTCAAAGGAACAGCAAGGCAAAGGGCCTGAGTGCGTGTCTCCTTGGTGGTGTTTAAGGAAGGCAGGAAGGCAGGATGGCTGGGATGGAATGCACAAGAAGGGGAGTGGGAAGAATTAAGTCAGAGAGATAACATCTTTTCCCTCCTTTTTGGAGTTCAACCCTTTAAATCCTGAATGTTAGCATTTTTCTTTTTCTCCTGGAAACTCCTTGATTCCATCTTAGCAGCTTCTGAAGATAGGCTCACTTCTGATCCTGGAGGGGGCCTCGTAGAGCTGGGCTGCAATGCCATCTTCCACCAGCAGTGGTCACTAGTGCACCTAACGCCTTCCGTTCTCTCCTCCCCCTCACGTCTAAGCCACAAACATTTCTCAAGTGCGTGCCTGGGTCAGGCACAGCAAGGCTCCTGGGCTGTGATGGCAAGTTAGATATAGTCTAGTAGAGTTGAAGTTCAAGGCTCCAGTGAAGTGACCCTCGTGATGACTGACTTCTGACCGTAATGAAACAGAATAGGCTGGTCTCTCTGCTCTCCTCCTTCTGTTGAGAACAATATGAGCTCTCTCTTCTTCCTCTTCCCTCAGTCTGAGCCTCAGAACACTTCCCAGTCCAGTCAAGGCCTTTCCGCAACCTCAGCCACATGACAATTTGCTTTTTCGGTTGAGGTCACCCTTCAAGAAGGAGAAGCTCCCTTGTGATTTTTCTGAGACACGGTGGAAAAGAACAGTCCTTCTTCTTTTTGTGTTGTACGCTTCAACCCCCCTCCCGGTCCAACTCGCTGGAGTCTCACCACGACCCTGAAGATTTGGTATTATTATCCCCATTTTACAGAGAAATGTAAAGGTCAGAGACGCAACGTCAGCTTCCCCAAAGTATGACACTGATTACAAAGTGACTGCCTCGCCCTTCCAGACCTGCCCTGCTCTACACTCCTTTGCAAAGCTGGAGCTGAGACGACCTTCTCACTTGGCCACTTAGTTTCCTATTGGGTTTCGCCTATAGGGGGCGCTAAGGGGTTCTGGCAGGCAGGAGAAAGAAGAGGTACAGTCCTGGTTTTGCCTGAAATCTCTTCCTTTATGGTGTGGTCACCTTTTGGTTCAGCTGCCTCAGATGCAAAACTTTCCGTGGGCTAGTTCTCCAGACCCTGGGATCCTCTCCGAAGAACTGGAGGTGGGTGGGGTTGGGGGTGGTGCAGCTCCTTTCCCTCACAGCTGCCTGGAAAGTGCTGCAAATTCACTCATACTCTTAATTTGTGAAACCTCCTCAACTTGTCTGTGAAGAGCTCCTCAGAAACACCCTTCTCATTACAATGTTAAATTAAAATTTAGTAGACGAGGCACATAGCAGAATAAACTTTCAATTAAAATATACACACTGCAATGGTGAAGGGAGGCTGGAGAGAACTTGCAGGCATCTTTGCCGCGGATGTGCTCGAGATTTAATTTTACTATGACATCTCCTTGGAATTACACTGCTAATTGATCACATTGTGTCTGTCTGTTATTTAAACTTTCAATAAAACGGAGATTAATGGAAGGTGTAATCCTCCCGGGCAGAACAAATATTCCCATTGCTCATGTCAGGTACAGAAATGGAAATGCTTGGCTAACAGCTTTTTGCATTCAATCTGCGAACATGAAGTTAATCATGAAAAATGCAGTGATTCTTTAATTGCTTAAATGAAATTTTTTCTGCCTGCCCCATTTCTCACCCAAAATAGCTGCCCTTGTCGGAGACTGGAGCGAAGTGGTAGAGAGGCAGAGGTGGGTTTCAGAGGCTGGGGCTCTGGGGAGGGGGCTGGCTGGGGTGGCTGGTGTTGGTACCTGGCACCTGAGAACAGCCTCCGTCACCCCTGAGGAGTGGCGTGGCTGTCAGATGGGATTGGAGCTGGGAAGGGGAAAGACCCAGCTACTGCGGGGGGCCAAAGGCACCCCCTGTCCTGTGGTGACATTGACTAGACTTTATGGTGAGGTGTGGGGAAAGGGCGTGCCTATATCTGAAACCCCTAAGAAAGGAGTAACAGATGCTGTAAGGCCACTAGGAAGAGACCTCTGAGTCCTAGTTCAGGTGGGGGCAGGGCACTGTAGCAGTTGGGAGTACTCAAGCTTCACCAGTTACTAACCAGTGACCTTGGACAGAGTGCTTAAATTCTCCGTGCTCCGTGTCCCCTCCTGTGGAGGAGAATGAGAGTCAACACGCTGATTCTTTGGTGTTGCAGGTCATCTCAGAGAGCATTTCTAAATTGTCTAGACAGTGGTTCTCTCCAGGGGTGGTTTTGTCCCCCAGGGAACATCTGACAATGTCTGCAGACATTTTTGATTGTCATGACTAAGGAGAGTGCTATTCTAGCCAGAGGGTAGAGACCAGTGTGTGCACGCTCAGTCCCTTCAGCTGTGTCTGACCCTTCACGATCCTATGGATTATAGCCTGCCAGGCTCCTCTGCCCATGGGATTCTCCAAGCAAGAATAGTGGAGCCGGTTGCCATGCCCTCCTCCAGGGGATTTTCCTGACCCAGGGAGCGAACCTGCATCTCCTGGGTTTCCTGCGTTGCAGGCAGATTCTTTATTGCTGAGCCATCACGGAAGCTTGGGTAGAGACCAGAGGTGATGCTAAATATCTACAATGCCCACAACCCCTGCTCCCCAAAAGAAGACTCACCAAGCCCAAAGTGTCAGTAGTTCCAAGGTTGAGAAGCACTGATCTAGGCTAGATGCTAAGGGGAGGAAGGGACAGGCATTGGTCTGTTGGCTCCCACATCCCTTTNAGGTGATGCTAAATATCTACAATGCCCACAACCCCTGCTCCCCAAAAGAAGACTCACCAAGCCCAAAGTGTCAGTAGTTCCAAGGTTGAGAAGCACTGATCTAGGCTAGATGCTAAGGGGAGGAAGGGACAGGCATTGGTCTGTTGGCTCCCACATCCCTTTGGTTAAAAATTGCCCACCCCAAGGGTGTTAATTCCTGATGTTTCTGGGTTGTCTATATGGGAAATCCAGTTGGGTCTGGTGGTGTCTCTTGTTTCCGCAGCAATGAGGAAGTCCTAGGATAGGAGGCGAGGGGCCTGTGGAGCAGGCATGAGGTGGTTGCGATGCATCCCTGAGGGATTTGGGCGAGTCCCTTACCCACCCAGTGGTGCAGACAAGGACTACCTGAAACTACATGCCCTCGAGCCATGGTGACAGCTGTTCCAGCAAAAAATCAAGGCAAATTTGCACACCTCCAGTGGCACATCCACTGAGCCCTTTATAAGCTCATCTTTTTGAGCCAGCACCTCCAGGACACAGTTTTCTGGCTGGTTGACTAGACTGGCATTGTATCAAGTACCCAGCCCAGGGCAGTTAGCCATGGCTCTGTGTGGGGAAGAGTGGGTCAGGGTCATGGGGACATGAGCTATAAAACAGGACAGCTTATTCAGCAGAAACCGTGGGTAGAAAAAGTTCCATTAGAAGTAGGCGTAAGTGGGACTGGCACTGATTAACAACCTTGACACACTCAACTTTGGAAAATCCACCTCAAATTCTGGGTAGAGGGAGGTGCATAGAGAGGGATGACCCCCATTTGTAACATTGGCCGCTTTTCGTGATGTAAATACTTTCACCACAGCTGATTTCAAGTTATGAATGGATTAATAATCAGCTTGTGGATTTCCTGAAAATGGAACAATTAGCTCCCCGAGCCAGTTCGAACTGCTCTGGCATACAACTGTGTAAGTAAATCAATTAATTAACAAAGGAAGAGTTTAGCATGGCAGGAACGTCACTGGAAAACATTTTCGACCTTACTTATCCTCTTTCAGTATAACCTTCCCTCCAGTTCTAAGCAGTCCCATCATTTTGTGTTCCCTGCTTCAGAGAAGAGGCATGGTATGGTGGAAAGGAAGCAGCTGTGTATTTCTTCCTGGATGTTATGTTCTAAAATAACGCTATTAGACAGAACAGAAAGCTCTTTTGGACATTTAGACAAAAATGTTTAAGTCTAGGAGGTTGAAAGAAGTACTTGCCATATGGTTGCTGAAACTGAAAAAATTCCAAATGCTGGAAGAAGAAAAAAAAAATGGTGAAGGGAAAGGCTGAGAATACAGTTGCATATGAGTCCAAGATAGAGCGCCGTGCCGCTGTCCCTCCTGGAAGAACCCTGGGGAGGCAGTGTGACCCAAGAGGTCTGTGGGATCTGGGGACAGGGAAGATCTGTGCCCCATTCTCCTGGTGGACCCCATGGGAGCCCAGAAAAAGAGGGTCCAGCTATGACGGAATTCCTGCTCTGCCATGGGGTGAAAACAGCTGATGGTTCCTGGGTTCTCAGTGACTCACCCACCCTGGCAGGCCCGCTGATATCTGAGAAGGGGAGGGGAGGGGGGACACCTGCAGCCTGTGGGTTTCTGAGCAAGTGGGGCTACCTCTCTAGCCAGGGGGGAAAAACCCAGCTGAGGGTCTTGGCAAGTTCATGGTGCCACCAAAGCTATCCCAGAAAGCCAATCCCGGGTCTCATTCTAATGCTTCTGGAAAACAGCCAAGTGGCCAGTGGCTGTTGAGGAGCAAGTAGTCTAGCAATCCTTTCCGATTATGTTTCTGTTACACGGCAAACAGAGCACTTGCTTCTGACTTCAAACAGCTTCATTGTAATCAAGTTGCATCAACCTATCTTATGGTTTTTATTTTTAATTTTGTATTGAAGTATGGTAGATGTATTGCATTTCAGACTCTTTTGTTGACCGTGGTGGCTACTCCATTTCTTCTGAGGGATTTCTGCCCACAGTAGTAGATATAATGGTCATTTGAGTTAAATTGACCCATTCCAGTCCATTTTAGTTCGCTGATTCCTAGAATGTCAACGTTCACTCTTGCCATCTCTTGTTTGACCACTTCCAATTTGCCCTGATTCATGGACCTGACATTCCAGGTTTCAATGCAATATTGCTCTTTACAGCATCAGACCTTGCTTCTATCACCAGTCACATCCACAGCTGGGTATTGTTTTTGCTTTGGCTCCATCCCTTCATTCTTTCTGGAGTTATTTCTCTACTGATCTCCAGTAGCATATTGGGCACCTACTNACATTCCAGGTTCCTATGCAATATTGCTCTTTACAGCATCAGACCTTGCTTCTATCACCAGTCACATCCACAGCTGGGTATTGTTTTTGCTTTGGCTCCATCCCTTCATTCTTTCTGGAGTTATTTCTCCACTGATCTCCAGTAGCGTGTTGGGCACCTACTGACCTGGGGAGTTCCTCTTTCAGTATCTTATCATTTTGCCTTTTCATACTGTTTATGGGGATCTCAAGGCAAGAATACTGAAGTGGTTTGCCATTACCTTCTCCAGTGGACCACAGTCTGTCAAACCTCTCCACCATGACCTGCCCATCTTGGGTTGCCCTGCAGGCTTGGCTTAGTTTCATTGAGTTAGACAAGACTGTGGTCCTAGTGTGATTAGATTGACTAGTTTTCTGTATGGTTTCAGTGTGTCTGCCCTCTGATGCCCTCTTGCAACACCTACCATCTTACTTGGGTTTCTCTTACCTTGGGCGTGGGGTATCCCTTCACGGCTGCTCCAGCAAAGCGCAGCCACTGCTCCTTACCTTGGACAAAGGGTATCTCCTCACTGCTGCCCTTCCTGACCTTCAACATGGGATAGCTCCTCTAAGCCCTCCTGCACCAGCACAGCCACCGCTCCTTGGACATGGGGTTGCTCTTCCCGGCCACCACCCCTGACCTCAGACGAGGGGTGGCTCCTTCCAGCCACCACCCCTGGCCTCGGACGTGGGGTGGACCTTCCCAGCCACTGCCCCTGACCTTGGATGCGGGATAGCTCCTCTCAGCCGTTCCTGCGCCGTCGCAGCCTGGCACTCTTGGCCGCTGCCCCTGACCTCAGACGTTGGGTAACTCCTCTTGGCCACACTTAGTGGGCAGAGATGGGCTCAATAAAGGACTGAAATGGTATGGACCTAACAGAAGCAGCAGATATAAGAAGAGGTGGCAAGAATACACAGAAGTCAAATGGGCCTTAGGAAGCAGAACTATGAACAAAGCTAGTGGAGGTGATGGAATTCCAGTTGAGCTATTTCAAATCCTAAAAGGTGATGCTGTGAAAGTGCTGACCTCAATATGCCAGCAAATTTGGAAAACTTAGCAGTGGCCACAGGACTGGAAAACATCAGTTTTCATTCCAGTCCCAAAGAAAGGCAATGCCAACGATGTTCAAACTCCCACATAATTGCACGCATCTCACACACTAGCAACGTAACACTCAAAATTCTCCAAGCTAGGCTCCAGCAGTACGTGAACCGAGAATTTCCGGATGTTCAGGCTAGATTTAGAAAAAGCAGAAGAACCAGAGATCAAATTGACAACATCTGCTGGATCATAGAAAAAGCAAGAGAATTCCAGAAAAACATCTACTTCTGCTTCATTTACTATGCTAAAGCCTTTGACTGTGTGGATCACAACAAACTGTGGAAAATTCTTCAAGAGATGGGAATACCAGGTCAGCTTACCTGCCTCCTGAGAATCTTATGCATGTCAAGAAGCAACAGTTCAAACTAGATATGTAACAATGAATTGGTTCCAAATTGGGAAAGGAGTAAATCAAGGCTGTGTATTGCCACCTTGCTTATTCAACTTATATGCAGAGTAAATCATGCAAAACGACGGGCTGGATGAAGCGCAAGATGGAATCAAACTTGCCAGGAGAAGTATCAATAATCTCAGACATGCAGATGACACCACCCTCATGGCAGAAAGTGAAGAAGAACTAAAGAGCCTCTTGATGAAAGTGAAAGATAAGAGTGAAAAACCTGGCTTAAAACTCAACATTCAAAAAATGAAGATGATGGCATCTGGTCCCATCACTTCATTGCAAATAGACAAGGAAACAATGGAAACAGTGACAGACTGCATATTTTTTTTGGTCTCCAAAATCACTGCAGATGATGACTGCAGCCATGAAATTAAAAGATGCTTGCTCCTTGGAAAAAAAGCTATGACAAAACCTAGACAGCATATTAAAAAACAGAGACACTACTTTACCAACAAAGGCCCACCTAGTCAAAGCTATGGTTTTCTTAGTAGTCATGTATGTTTGTTCAAGTTGGACCATAAAGAAAGCTGAGCACCAAAGAATTGATGCTTTTGAACTGTGGTGTTGGAGAAGACACTTGAGAGTCCCTTGAACAGCAAGGTAATCCAACCAGTCAATCCTAAAGAAAATCAGTCCTGAATAATCATTGGAAGGACTGATGCTGAAGCTCCAATTCTTTGCCCACTTGATGTGAAGAACTGACTCATTGGAAAAGACTCTGATGCTGGGTAAGATCGAAGGTAGGAGGTAAGGGGACAACAGAGATGAGATTGTTTGATGGCATCATCGACTCGGTGGACATAAGTTTGAGCAAGTTCTGGGAGTTGATGATGGACAGGGAAGCCAAGCATGCTGCAGTCCATGGGGTTGCAAAGAGTCGAACACAACTGACGAACTGAACTGAGGGACATTTCTGGTTGTTACAATTAAGTGGAGAAGTGCTACTGGCATCTAGCAAGTTGAAGCCAGGGAGGCTGGTACATATCCTACATTGCACAAGACAGCTCCTCACAACAAACCTCACCCAGCCCAAAATGTCAATAAGTGCCAGTACTGGGAAACCCTGTTGTTAAGGAAGGTTGTGCTGTGCTGTGCTTAGTTGCTCCATTGTGTCCAACTATTTCCAACCCCATGGACTGTAACCCGCCAGGCTCCTCTGTCCACAGGGATTCTCCAGGCAAGAATACTGGAGTGGGTTGCCATGCCCTCCTCAGGGACTGAACCCAAGTCTCCCACTTTGCAGGCTGATGCTTTATCGTTTGAGCCACCAGGGAAGCCCTTAAGGAAGGCTGGTCTTGGTTATATGTCAGGTGACAGGGATGGAACCTATTTGGTAGGCAAAGAGAGATGCACACTTTTTTTAAACGGGAGACTACATTTATCAGTATTATGATTTATTGGAGTTATATGGATAAAAATGTTTCTAGCATTTCCCCTTCCTTTATCATTCAGAAAAACCCTGTTTGCAAAGCTTGGCTAGTCAGCCTCTGTTGTACTTGTGGGGAGTCAGTGGAGATGCAGAATTGGAGAAACCTAGATAAGCTAAATTAATATCCACATTTAAGGACATGGATCTCTAAGGGAAGAAAAGATTTAAGAGGTGGGAACGAGAAGAGAAAAAGAGAAAAGAGTGAGGGAGTGAGGAAAAGAGTCATCACAAATTGAAGTTACAATACATGGCATTGAATTATGGGGAGATACTAAAATAAAGAGCTTGATTCTGCCCTTGATGAGTCTACAGTTTCCTAAANTGCGCCGAGGCAGGGACTTCTTTTCCATCGGAAATTGGCCTCAGAGGAGGGAAGATGCTGGGGGAGGCTGGTGCTCTGCCTCCAGGAAGAGGTTGCAGGCATGAGTGGGGGTGGGGGAGCGTGGGATGGGGGTGGTGGGAGATCCCACCTTGGCCGTGATTTTATACATATGCGATCAGAACTCAGGAGAGAGCGAACACCACCAAAGCATGATAAAAACTACTTTCTTCTTCTTCTTCTTCTTTCTTAATAGCTGTGTACTTTTGCTTTCTATGCATAGACATTTCAACTGGACACACACCCTGCCCTCAGGGCACTGGCCAGGTAGCTGGGGAGCACTGTGCTGTGCTGTGCTCGGACACTTCCCTCCTGTCCGACTCTGTGTGACCCGCCAGGCTCCTCTGTCCATGGGATTCTCCAGGCAAGAATACTGGAGTGGGTTGCCATGCCTTTATTTCCACATTTACTGCATGTCAGGCACAGGTGACCGAGACAATAATAGTATTTAAAAAAAGCCCCAACTTACTGAGTTTCTGATATGGGCTGGCCCTTTGAAACAGTCTGGATTCCTCAACAGGAATTGAATATATCCTGTCTTGCTACTGGAAGGCTGGTCCTGGACCAGTAGCAATCACATTATCTGAGAAAAACAGATTAGCCTCAGCCCAGACCTGCTGAATCTGAATCTGCATTCCAACAAGATGCCCAGGGCGTTTCTGGGCAGATGGTTATTCCTAAACACAAGCCCAGTGGGAATTGAATGACTTGTAGAAGGTCACAGGGTAACCAGAAGCTTAGTAGGGATATAGACATGCTTCTCAGGACTCAAGTGATGGTAAAGGCTAGACTGCAGCACAGTTGGGGAGGTGAGTCCTGGAGAAAGAGCATTCCCTAGATTTCGGATGGAGGACCAGCCAGAAGGGCTTCCTGGAAGAGGGGGAATTTGAATCAGACCTAGAAAGGTAAGCAGGACCTCCAACTCTGTCTGAGATGGAGGAAATAGCATGAACACAGACAGTGAGGAAGAGTGAGTGTCATTCACCAGAACCTTCCTTTAGTGGCTGCTGGTACATTTTAATTAAACAAGAGTCCATCAGTCTGGAGAGGTCCTAACACCTTGACAATGTACATACATAAACAAACTGAAGCTCGTATGTGCCTCATGGTTAGGAAACCAAAACTAAGGACAACCCATCACAGCCAAGGAGACTTTCCCCAATCAGGCCACCACTTAAACTGTAGCCAAATCATTTAGTTGATTTGCTTCCATATTTTTTCAAAAAAGTCATGCCTTGAGTTCCTGTTGATGGAACACTCCCAACCACTTGCTGTTTGAAACTGCAAAGTCTGAATTGATTTTTGCTCAGATAAACTCTTAAAAATTTAAATATGTCTCAATTTATCTTTTGACACTACAGTCTTCTACAGCATCAGAAGCCTTCTACAGAAGCAGCAAAACACTGGAGTCAGGGTGGTGGTAATTCAGGAAAACTTTGATTTCCTCTTAATCTGCCAGAGAGGTGGCCACATAGCTCCAGCTTGGGCTGTAGGATGTTGATATGGATCTGCCTTGAGATGTTCCTGGCCCTTGGCCCCTGCTTATCTGGAGCTGATGACCCCTACTCTCCCCTGATTTCCTGCTGAATCAACCCCCTCTACTGCTCACACTCAGAAAAGGGCTCACAAGAGCCCCTGGCCCTTGAACACAGAACCCCACTTCTGGGCAATAACCAGTGGTCCAATTGGAATCCATGCTGTAATCGTGTCTCCTGTCCTTGTTCTCACCTCCAGGCATCTCTGTTCAGCCCAGAACTTGCCCTTGACTTTCTCCTGACTGTCACATCCTTTTTGTCCTGACTCAAGGTTGCCATCTTGGAAAGCATTTCCTGACCTTTCCAGGCTGGGTTGGGAGCCCCCGCTCTGTGATTCCACAGCTCCTGTCTGCTCATACTGCAAGTATCCACTCTGACCCAGGAGACTCTGGCTCCTCCTCAGTGGCAGACACTGGGTCTTCCTCCTGTGCTCCCAGTGATCTCGGGTGACTTCGTCCTGCAGCGGCCTGAAACAGGGCTTTGGTTCCTGGCCAGAGATTGAGTTCAGCTCGTGGCAGTGAGAACACCAAATCCTAGCCATTAAACCAGTGGTCAGTGACAAGGCCCTGGCTCTTTGGCTTTGTGGAGAAAGAATTACCACAAAGACAGAAAGTAGTGAGTCAACTAAAGTGTTTATTAGGAGGAAAAAGGGGACAGTATGTGTGGTTAGACACGTGGGTAGGCTCAGAGGAACAGTCATGCCCTTGTGGTAGTTTAAGTCACTTATATGGGGGCATTTATTCCTAGTTTTCTTTGGCTGTTCATTTTGATTTGCCTGGGTCAGAGTGCATATTTAGTATATCTCAGGATCTTCCCCTGTGCGTACATGCATCTCTTAACCAAGATGGATTCTACCAAAGATGCCTATGGGTAGTTAGCATCACTTGGTGTCACTCCGCTTTTGACACCCAAGGAGATCTTCTGCACATGTGCAGTTGGGGAGATCTCCTGACTTGGAGATTGAGAACCACGTGGCCTCTTACCTTCTATCTGGGAAGGGCTTAACCTCTTTCCTTGTTTGTCCTGCTATTTTCATCGTGGAGAGAACGAACTCTGGCTTTTTGTCTCAGGGTCCATCTATCTCCTGCCTCACCAGCACCTGGGAGAGTAGCTGACAGGAAATGCTGGGTGAGTAATTGTTAGACCAGGAAGGGTGGGTTTCTCTGCCTCTGGTGTCCGGACGTGGAAAGCTGATGAGAGTGTCAACATGGCAGCTCCATCCTGGTGACTGTCGCTCTC
>SJYV01012149.1:1024246-1092011 GCA_006410875.1 Neotragus pygmaeus | reverse complement strand
TCTGCCCCCAGGCATGAGGTGGTACAGGTTCTCATTAACTTGGCCTCAGCCAGTGCAAGAGGGAAAGGGTTTCCTTCTTGCTGGAGCCCGTCAAGGACCAATATGTTACAACATATGTTGTACAGCTTCCTGGGGTCTCTGATAAATCTCTCGAGACTCCTTTATTTGCCTTTTCTCCCCCAAGGTTATGAAGCCAACTGTTCCCCTCTGCTGACAGATGCGCCGAGGCAGGGACTTCTTTTCCATCGGAAATTGGCCTCAGAGGAGGGAAGATGCTGGGGGAGGCTGGTGCTCTGCCTCCAGGAAGAGGTTGCAGGCATGAGTGGGGGTGGGGGAGCGTGGGATGGGGGTGGTGGGAGATCCCACCTTGGCCGTGATTTTATACATATGCGATCAGAACTCAGGAGAGAGCGAACACCACCAAAGCATGATAAAAACTACTTTCTTCTTCTTCTTCTTCTTTCTTAATAGCTGTGTACTTTTGCTTTCTATGCATAGACATTTCAACTGGACACACACCCTGCCCTCAGGGCACTGGCCAGGTAGCTGGGGAGCACTGTGCTGTGCTGTGCTCGGACACTTCCCTCCTGTCCGACTCTGTGTGACCCGCCAGGCTCCTCTGTCCATGGGATTCTCCAGGCAAGAATACTGGAGTGGGTTGCCATGCCTTTATTTCCACATTTACTGCATGTCAGGCACAGGTGACCGAGACAATAATAGTATTTAAAAAAAGCCCCAACTTACTGAGTTTCTGATATGGGCTGGCCCTTTGAAACAGTCTGGATTCCTCAACAGGAATTGAATATATCCTGTCTTGCTACTGGAAGGCTGGTCCTGGACCAGTAGCAATCACATTATCTGAGAAAAACAGATTAGCCTCAGCCCAGACCTGCTGAATCTGAATCTGCATTCCAACAAGATGCCCAGGGCGTTTCTGGGCAGATGGTTATTCCTAAACACAAGCCCAGTGGGAATTGAATGACTTGTAGAAGGTCACAGGGTAACCAGAAGCTTAGTAGGGATATAGACATGCTTCTCAGGACTCAAGTGATGGTAAAGGCTAGACTGCAGCACAGTTGGGGAGGTGAGTCCTGGAGAAAGAGCATTCCCTAGATTTCGGATGGAGGACCAGCCAGAAGGGCTTCCTGGAAGAGGGGGAATTTGAATCAGACCTAGAAAGGTAAGCAGGACCTCCAACTCTGTCTGAGATGGAGGAAATAGCATGAACACAGACAGTGAGGAAGAGTGAGTGTCATTCACCAGAACCTTCCTTTAGTGGCTGCTGGTACATTTTAATTAAACAAGAGTCCATCAGTCTGGAGAGGTCCTAACACCTTGACAATGTACATACATAAACAAACTGAAGCTCGTATGTGCCTCATGGTTAGGAAACCAAAACTAAGGACAACCCATCACAGCCAAGGAGACTTTCCCCAATCAGGCCACCACTTAAACTGTAGCCAAATCATTTAGTTGATTTGCTTCCATATTTTTTCAAAAAAGTCATGCCTTGAGTTCCTGTTGATGGAACACTCCCAACCACTTGCTGTTTGAAACTGCAAAGTCTGAATTGATTTTTGCTCAGATAAACTCTTAAAAATTTAAATATGTCTCAATTTATCTTTTGACACTACAGTCTTCTACAGCATCAGAAGCCTTCTACAGAAGCAGCAAAACACTGGAGTCAGGGTGGTGGTAATTCAGGAAAACTTTGATTTCCTCTTAATCTGCCAGAGAGGTGGCCACATAGCTCCAGCTTGGGCTGTAGGATGTTGATATGGATCTGCCTTGAGATGTTCCTGGCCCTTGGCCCCTGCTTATCTGGAGCTGATGACCCCTACTCTCCCCTGATTTCCTGCTGAAGCAACCCCCTCTACTGCTCACACTCAGAAAAGTGCTCACAAGAGCCCCTGGCCCTTGAACACAGAACCCCACTTGTGGGCAATAACCAGTGGTCCAATTGGAATCCATGCTGTAATCGTGTCTCCTGTCCTTGTTCTCACCTCCAGGCATCTCTGTTCAGCCCAGAACTTGCCCTTGACTTTCTCCTGACTGTCACATCCTTTTTGTCCTGACTCAAGGTTGCCATCTTGGAAAGCATTTCCTGACCTTTCCAGGCTGGGTTGGGAGCCCCCGCTCTGTGATTCCACAGCTCCTGTCTGCTCATACTGCAAGTATCCACTCTGACCCAGGAGACTCTGGCTCCTCCTCAGTGGCAGACACTGGGTCTTCCTCCTGTGCTCCCAGTGATCTCGGGTGACTTCGTCCTGCAGCGGCCTGAAACAGGGCTTTGGTTCCTGGCCAGAGATTGAGTTCAGCTCGTGGCAGTGAGAACACCAAATCCTAGCCATTAAACCAGTGGTCAGTGACAAGGCCCTGGCTCTTTGGCTTTGTGGAGAAAGAATTACCACAAAGACAGAAAGTAGTGAGTCAACTAAAGTGTTTATTAGGAGGAAAAAGGGGACAGTATGTGTGGTTAGACACGTGGGTAGGCTCAGAGGAACAGTCATGCCCTTGTGGTAGTTTAAGTCACTTATATGGGGGCATTTATTCCTAGTTTTCTTTGGCTGTTCATTTTGATTTGCCTGGGTCAGAGTGCATATTTAGTATATCTCAGGATCTTCCCCTGTGCGTACATGCATCTCTTAACCAAGATGGATTCTACCAAAGATGCCTATGGGTAGTTAGCATCACTTGGTGTCACTCCGCTTTTGACACCCAAGGAGATCTTCTGCACATGTGCAGTTGGGGAGATCTCCTGACTTGGAGATTGAGAACCACGTGGCCTCTTACCTTCTATCTGGGAAGGGCTTAACCTCTTTCCTTGTTTGTCCTGCTATTTTCATCGTGGAGAGAACGAACTCTGGCTTTTTGTCTCAGGGTCCATCTATCTCCTGCCTCACCAGCACCTGGGAGAGTAGCTGACAGGAAATGCTGGGTGAGTAATTGTTAGACCAGGAAGGGTGGGTTTCTCTGCCTCTGGTGTCCGGACGTGGAAAGCTGATGAGAGTGTCAACATGGCAGCTCCATCCTGGTGACTGTCGCTCTCTGGATCCCCTCCTCCCCACCTCCCAGCCTCTTCATTGTCTCCTCTTTGGCTTTAATGCTTGTGAGATCATCCAGGATAATTAAGAGAAAGAAGTTTTATGCTGTTTATGGGGCTTCGATCAAAGATTTTAATTAACCTACCTTGCTTTAAGCCTTTAAAAGTTCATTCCCCAGGCTTGACCATTTGATAATGGAATTAGTGCTTCTAGGCAGAGTTGGGGGGTGGGTGGAGGCTCCAACAAGGAGGGCCTAGTGTTTGTTTCATTAACTCTTCCCAAGATGGATAGATTTCAGCTCAGCATAAAGGACTGATCTCAATTTGAGCTGTTCATGGATGAATGAACATCCAGCATGTGAGATCTTTAGTTGAAGCATTGGCATCTAGTTCTGCAAACAGGGATCAAACCTGGACCCCAGTATTGGGAGCAGAGAATCTTAGCCACTGGAGCCCCAGGGAAGTCCTGAGCAGTATTTCTTTAGGGAGCCACTTCTGGGAGAGTTGTGTGGTAGATGTAAAATGCCAGGTACGACAAGGAGATCCTTTCCAGGCTTGCATGTGAGGAAAGTGAGGATGGCCTAGGAGGGGGCCCTTGGAGAGGAATGCTCAGGAGAGCAGGGTTCCTGAGGCTGGAGAGGCTGGCAGCCATGGGAGATGCATGGGAAGAGATGCCCAGGTGTCTTGTTCCACATTCAGAAATTGGGTGCAAGGCCTGACGTTTTCCTACACCTTCCTGAAACTTAGATGAAGAAAAAGTTCAGGTTCTGTGCTACAAAGATAGGATGCATTTAGAACTTGATTCAGCAATAAAGGAGAACATGAGATGGAGTTATTCGGGATGGTTCTTGTTATAATGCACACTTTAATAAGGTGTGGGTTCGGAGAGTTTCCTCTTAGAGCCTCCTTAGCTGAGAGGACTTCAGAGATTCTGCGCCCCCGTACCCTGGCTCTGATCTCAGCTAAGCCCTGACCAGGAGTATAACTAAGTCTTTTCTCTGATCACAGAATGAGCCATAGTCTTGGCCATATACTAATCCCTCATCCTTGCCACAAACTGACCTCAATCTCATGACCTCAACCTCAATCCTGACAGCAGTCACCGATTCACTGATTAAGCCCTGACTTCCCAGATTAACCTGTGCTTGGGACCCTTCTCAAGGCACAGTCCCAGACAGAACTGCAGCTCAGCTGCTCTCGCACGGAGGGGGATGAGCAGGAGAAAATGATGGAGTTGTGCAGGCGTCCTCCTCCCCCACCACTGGAGGCTCAGATGAGGGCCCCCAGCCCCCACAGGGGGCTCCTGGGTAGGGGCAGGTAGAGGGCTTGGGCACTTAGGGGCTGCTGTGTGGGGCTTTTCAGAACCTGCCCTGGTTTCATACGCAAGGCTGATTAACATGTACCATGCTTCCCCCACTTCCCCAAGCGCCTTCTCCAGATCATTGCTTCGCTGATTAATTCCTCAGAACAAAGCACCCGGCACTTACATGCAGATTGAATGGAAGATCCCAGAGGCCCTTCCCAGGCCTTTCCAGAGCGCTTGTTCTCTCTAAGGGTACAGATGGCCAATAACTGGACCAGAAAGAAGATGGTGTTCTGCCCCTGGGATGCTGGGTTTGCTGGTTCTTGGGAGATTCTTTCACCCTAGAGCCGGCTTAAGAGAGTGACATTTGACATTCTGAATAACTGATGTTGTTGTTCAGCTGCTCAGTCATGTCTGACTCTGCAGTCCCACGGACTGCAGCATGCCAGGCTTCCTTGTCCTTCTATCTCCAGGAGTTTGCTCAAACCCGTGTACTTTGAATCGATGATGCCATCCAACCGTCTCATCTTCTTTGAATTCGGTGGCCCAAGTATTGAAGCTTCAGCTTCAGCATCAGTCCTTCCAGTGAATATTCCCTGGACTAACTGATGTACTGTGTTAAAATCTGTCAGCAAATAAAAGTAGTCCTCTTTACAAACACAAGATAGATGTAGAAGTTATCTCATCACCAGCATGACTGTCATTACCATCACCAGGACTATCATCATCATCATTATCATTATATTATCATCATGGCTCTCTATGGGAGATGCTTTACCTGTATCATTTAATCTTTAAACACCAACAGTAACTTGGTATACATGAATATCACTGCAGAAGAGGCTATGTCACTCCACTAAGTTCAAGATCAGGCAGGCAAGTTCCTCAGTGAATTTGTAGGTTTCCCATGATCAGCCTCAGAAACACGTGAAATCCATATCATTTCCCTTGTTTCCTTGACTGCAAGGAAATTCCAGAATTTCTTTAATTGCTGAAGATTTTCACAGCTGGAAGCTTTGCAGTTTACCTTTCCTCTACCCATCTGGCTTTGTTTTCTGCCCACTTCTCCCAGTCCCCAAATTTTGTTTTTATGGCATTTGAGTCTATACCACAAATAAGTGTGTGTATAAACAAATTGATATGTCATATCTTGTTCTAAAGTTGATGTGTACATAGTGTTTGGATTTCTCTTCCAGTATGGTAGAGTAAGTGTCTAATAGACTGAACATTCTTCAGATAATACACTATAGATAGAATATAAAAATCCTGAAATCTCTGAGGAGTGAACAAAAGCAGGCAGATTTTATAGGGTATTTGAAACTTGGAAGAAGGGACCAGCATGAGGTGAATTTTCCATTTTCATGACTTTTAACCTAAGGTTAACTGTAGCCATGATACAGCATAAGGCAGTGAAAATTCTGATTGTAAATCATTTTTGGAGCCTGAGGAATGAGAGGACAGAGCCAGAGGAACAACTGCTGGAAAGTGAGGGAGGAATTCTGGAAAGGATAAAAGCAGAGAGAGGGGAGCCCCAATTATGTAAATAAATTTTGCCCCAAGTCTCTGGTTGATCAGAGTTGCTTATAGCCACGGCCAAGGGAACTGAAATGAAATTTGATCTTCTGTCAACTGCATATCAGGCACATGAGTCTAACCAAGTTAGATGCCTATTAAACAGGCATTAATAATTTGCAGAGTAATACAAAGAATCCAGAGTTGCCAGAACATAACCTGAAACATTCAGATGCAATGTAAAATTATTAGACATATGAAAAGCCAGGGTAATGGGACAAATTCTCAAAGGAAAAGATAGTCAATAAAGCCCAAACTTGAGGTGCCTTAGATATTGGAATTACCAAATAAAAGCATTAAAGCAACTATTATAATCATAGCAAATGTGGTTATAATAAATAAAAAGGGAAATCTTAGCATATATAGATGCTATAAAAAAGAACCAAAAGAAAATTCTGGAAACAACAAATAAATATCTAAACTAAAAAATTCACTGGGTGAACTTCACAGTGGAGTGGAAATGATGAAAGAATGAGTGACCTTGAAGACAGACAAATAGAAATGACACAATCTGAAGAAGGGAGAGAAAACATTGGGGAAAAAAAGAACAGAGATTCAGGGATGGGCGGGGGCAATATTAAAATCTTTAACATACAAATAATTGGCATCCTAGAAGTGGAAAAGAGAAAATGGGACAAAAGCTATTTAAAGAAATCATAGCCCAAACTTTCCAAATTTGGTGTAAAGATATATAGATCCATGAATTTCAGCAAGTCCAAATCAGAATAAATAAGAAGCAGATGATGCCTAGGCATATCAGTTTAACTGCTGAAAACAATGAGTCAATCAAATGGGGTTTTACTATTAAAGGAGTGGTTTTTTTTGATTCATATTTAATGAGCATATATTGTGTATCAGGCACTGTTTGGGTACTGTGTGTATAACCTAGGGCTGATCTTCTTTGGAAGAGGAAATGGAGGTACTGGAATAAACCAGATTACATGAAGACAAGCGGAGCAAACCCAGAGTCCAGTATCCAGGACATAGAGGCGATTCAAGAACACCAGACTATGTTGAACCGGGCATTTCAGAAAAAAGCACTACAAGTAAGTCAGAAAGAGAAAAACAAATAGCATGTATTAATGCATATCTTTGGAATCTAGAAAAATAGTACAGATGAACCTATTTTGCAAAGCGGAAATAGAGACACAGACATAAAGACACAAAATGTAGAAAATAACCATATGGACACAAAAGGGGAAAGGGGGATGTGGAATGCATTGGGAGATTGGGATTGACATACATACAGTGTGTGTGCGCTCAATCATGTTTCACCCTTTGTGACTCCCTGGACTGGAGCCTGCCAGGTTCCTCTGTCCATGGGATTCTCCAGGCAAGAATACTGGAGTGGGCTGCCATTCCTTCCTCCAGGGGATCTTCCCGACTCAGGGACTGGACCCATGTCCCTCATGTCTCCTGCACTGGGAGGCAGGTTCTTTACCACTAGCACTACCTGGGAAGCCCCAGATATACACTGCTATGTATAAAATAGATAACTAACTACAACCTTCTTCTCTCGCTGGCTACCCAGGGGCGCTCACTTCTCCAGCTCCTGGGTGGTGTCTGGTGCAGCCGCGGCAGAGGAGCCCTTAGGCTGAGAAGCAGAGAGACTTGCAGAGGGGCTGCAGGTGACCTGGAGGTGGGGGTAAGAACCCACTGCCCAGCCACCTATACCCAGGACTTTGGATGTTCTTCTAAAGTGCAAAGGGAGACACAGGAGCTTTTAAGCAGAGGAGTGAAATGACCTGAATTAATTAAGGAGAGGTGCAAACTCCCACAGAAGGTGAGGGAGGGTGGGGTCCAGGGCACAATGGTCCCTTAAAAGAGCAGAGACATTCTTCACTGAGACAGGAGTGAGGATTTGTGTGGGGGACCCAGGGGGCAGGTTTGGAGAGAGGAAGAGGAAAGAGTTTCTGTTGATGGTTTCCTTTTGGTTCTTCTTGAAGTGTGAGATGCCCCCCGGTTGAAATTGGGGACAGGAGGAGATTAAAGGGAAGAAAACGCAGAGGACCATTTCTTGCAGGATTCACTTCCCACCTCTCTGCTCTTGTTTGAATTTTGTCGGCAGTGTGAATCTAAATTGTAACTAATCAGTTCATTTAAAGTGATTTTCTCTGGCAGCATTTAGCAGCCCTGGTGCTGGCAGAGAGAAGTGTAATAATTGGGTTCAATCAGGCTGGGGTTTTGCCAGGAGAGCACAGCCCCAGGTGGGAGGAAAGGGTGCTGGGCACCCCCCTGCAAGGAAGACCTGTGATTGCAGGCCCATGGGGTCAGGGTGGTGGCTGATGCCCCGACATGCGTGCCTGTGTGCTCAGGGCACTGGGGAGGGATGTGCATCTCAGGGTGAGTTAGGCTTCGGAGGTGATCCTTCCCTTTTGGGAATTTATGCTCCATAACTGAAAATTTGTTTACTTCCATGCCACATCCTTTCCGCTTCACTCCCTTTCATCAACTAGAAGGGTAGTGAAAAACATACACGTGAACTAGCCAGATGTACCTTGCTGAATTGCAAAAGCTTATTTTGACATCAAAATGTTTTCTGAACTTCCAGATGAGAGAGTTGTTTAATAGCTGTTGATTAAGAAGGGAACGGCTACCCACTCCAGTATTCTTGCCTGGAGAATTCCATGGACAGAGGAGCCTGACAGGCTACAGTCCATGGGGTCACAAAGAGGTCACAAAGACATGATTGAGCAACTAACACTTTGACTTTACACTTTCAAGAAGCTATCTAATAAGGGACTATGCTTTGGGGACATTTAATCTAATTACATATTTCACAGGTATTATGTTAATGTACTCTTACTTTTATAAAGTTTAAGCAGTACAGAGCAAACCATGGTAAATTAAAATTTCCAGACATAGGTTTATTGTGTGTTAATGGAAACTGTAGTGTGTATAGTAAAGGGAATGAAGTGAAGTTGTTCAGTCGTGTCCGACTCTTTGTGACCCCATGGACTGTAGCCAACCAGGCTCCTCGGTCCATGAGATTTTCCAGGCAAGAGTACTGGAATGGGTTGCCATTTAAACCAGTGCAAATATCCTAGGAGAGATTTACCTTTCTAAGCCAGGCACAGATTTCTTCCTCGCCTCAAGCTGGCTACCTGGGCATCACTTGCTGTTTGACCTCACCTGATCCTGAGGAATCATATCCCTGTTAAGTGGTGGGTTAGCTTGGTGGCATGGATAATTTGAAGCAATCATCAGATATAATTCACTAATCACAAATATCAAGTCAAATAGCTGAGAAGTAAAGGATAACGAATTGATCTGGGGCTATTAATTGGATATTCCAAACAACAGGGCTTCATCTCTGACAAGGAGACCATTCACTCTGGGGTGTCAGCAGTCAGAGACCCACGGCCCCACCACCCCTTCAGCCTCTCAGAAAAGGTCTCCAACTCGCCCTCGAAGGTATTAAACACACAGTCTGCTTCAATCTCAGTTTTGGGCAAAACATTTCTTCCACAGGTGAAAGTCATCCATTCTTGGCTTATTACTCATCCCCCTTCCCTAAAGATAACCACCGTCAGTACCTTAATGTCTATTCGAATTTCCCTGTTTTTCTTTATGTAGGGGTGTGTGTGTGTGTGTGTGTGTGTGTGTGTNGAGTTTCTGTTGATGGTTTCCTTTTGGTTCTTCTTGAAGTGTGAGATGCCCCCCGGTTGAAATTGGGGACAGGAGGAGATTAAAGGGAAGAAAACGCAGAGGACCATTTCTTGCAGGATTCACTTCCCACCTCTCTGCTCTTGTTTGAATTTTGTCGGCAGTGTGAATCTAAATTGTAACTAATCAGTTCATTTAAAGTGATTTTCTCTGGCAGCATTTAGCAGCCCTGGTGCTGGCAGAGAGAAGTGTAATAATTGGGTTCAATCAGGCTGGGGTTTTGCCAGGAGAGCACAGCCCCAGGTGGGAGGAAAGGGTGCTGGGCACCCCCCTGCAAGGAAGACCTGTGATTGCAGGCCCATGGGGTCAGGGTGGTGGCTGATGCCCCGACATGCGTGCCTGTGTGCTCAGGGCACTGGGGAGGGATGTGCATCTCAGGGTGAGTTAGGCTTCGGAGGTGATCCTTCCCTTTTGGGAATTTATGCTCCATAACTGAAAATTTGTTTACTTCCATGCCACATCCTTTCCGCTTCACTCCCTTTCATCAACTAGAAGGGTAGTGAAAAACATACACGTGAACTAGCCAGATGTACCTTGCTGAATTGCAAAAGCTTATTTTGACATCAAAATGTTTTCTGAACTTCCAGATGAGAGAGTTGTTTAATAGCTGTTGATTAAGAAGGGAACGGCTACCCACTCCAGTATTCTTGCCTGGAGAATTCCATGGACAGAGGAGCCTGACAGGCTACAGTCCATGGGGTCACAAAGAGGTCACAAAGACATGATTGAGCAACTAACACTTTGACTTTACACTTTCAAGAAGCTATCTAATAAGGGACTATGCTTTGGGGACATTTAATCTAATTACATATTTCACAGGTATTATGTTAATGTACTCTTACTTTTATAAAGTTTAAGCAGTACAGAGCAAACCATGGTAAATTAAAATTTCCAGACATAGGTTTATTGTGTGTTAATGGAAACTGTAGTGTGTATAGTAAAGGGAATGAAGTGAAGTTGTTCAGTCGTGTCCGACTCTTTGTGACCCCATGGACTGTAGCCAACCAGGCTCCTCGGTCCATGAGATTTTCCAGGCAAGAGTACTGGAATGGGTTGCCATTTAAACCAGTGCAAATATCCTAGGAGAGATTTACCTTTCTAAGCCAGGCACAGATTTCTTCCTCGCCTCAAGCTGGCTACCTGGGCATCACTTGCTGTTTGACCTCACCTGATCCTGAGGAATCATATCCCTGTTAAGTGGTGGGTTAGCTTGGTGGCATGGATAATTTGAAGCAATCATCAGATATAATTCACTAATCACAAATATCAAGTCAAATAGCTGAGAAGTAAAGGATAACGAATTGATCTGGGGCTATTAATTGGATATTCCAAACAACAGGGCTTCATCTCTGACAAGGAGACCATTCACTCTGGGGTGTCAGCAGTCAGAGACCCACGGCCCCACCACCCCTTCAGCCTCTCAGAAAAGGTCTCCAACTCGCCCTCGAAGGTATTAAACACACAGTCTGCTTCAATCTCAGTTTTGGGCAAAACATTTCTTCCACAGGTGAAAGTCATCCATTCTTGGCTTATTACTCATCCCCCTTCCCTAAAGATAACCACCGTCAGTACCTTAATGTCTATTCGAATTTCCCTGTTTTTCTTTATGTAGGGGTGTGTGTGTGTGTGTGTGTGTGTGTGTGTGTGTGTATGTAAACACAAATGGTATCATACTGCACAAATTATTTTCAGCTTGGTTTTACTTGATGATATGTCTTAAACATCTTTCTGTATCAGTACATGAAAGTCTACTACATGATTTTAACGTTTGCAGAGAATTCTTTTGTTCTAGAATTTATTTAGCCACTCTCCTATTGATGCACACTTATGAATTCCCCAACCCCCTGCGGTTTTGCTATTACCAACCAGGCTACAACAACTATTGTTGTATATATATATTTTTGCACACAGGCCAGTATTTCTCTAGGCTGGGATTCTGGAAGTAAAATTGCTGGGGTAAAGGGAATGCATATTTAAGCCTGGATCATGATGCCTGATGACTTCCAAATAACCTCACAGTTCACAGTGCTTCCAGTGAGTATTTGAAAGCACTTGTTTCTCCATATTCTGGCTAATATTTGTTACTATCAATCTTTTTAATTTTTGGCAATGTAATGAGTGCAAAATCATCTCCCATTATTGTTTTAATTTCCATTTCCCTTGTTCCTAGTGGAAGCCGTGTTATTTTCTCATATGGTTATTGACATTTGTATTTTTCTTCAGTGAATTTCTTATTCATATACCTTGTCCAATTTTTATTGTGTTGTGTGTCTTTTTTAAAAATTGACTTGTATACGATCTTGATGTATTATAGCTATAAATTCTTTGTGTGTTAAATGTGTTGCATATAATGTCTCATTTGCTGCTTGTAATTTAACTTTGTATGTAAAGTATCATTTTTCAAGAAAGTGTTTTAAATTTTATGAGATTAAATATGCTAATCTTTTATTATGTGACTTCAGGGTTATATGTCTTGTTTTAGGAAAGTCTTTCCAGCACCAGGATTATAGGAATTGCTTCACATTTTTATCCCAACCTTTTTATAGTTTTTTTTTATGTTCAGCTTTTTAATCTGACTGAAATTTATGGTGTGAATTATGTATCTAACACTTTTTTCAAACAGATATCTAGTTTTCTTTAAACTATTTATTGAATAGTTCTTTTTGTTCCAGGGATTCAAAATGCTGTCCTTATTGCAAATAATACTTGGTCACTAATTATAGATGTATATATTAATTTATTATAGTAGAACACTTCAAATAGCTCCTACTTCTTATATTACTATTTTCATTATAGATAAAATTGACATATAGACACAAGATATATATATATATATATATACATATATATATTTATGTAAGGAGATCAAACCAGTATACACATAAATATATACATATGTATGTACATATACACACACATATATATCAAACCAGTCAATGCTTAAGGAAATCAACACTGAATATTTATTGGAATGACTGATATTGAAGCTGAAGCTCCAATCCAGGCCAACACTGGCCACCTGATGAGAAGAGCCAACTCATTCGAGAAGACCCTGATGCTGGGAAAGACTGATGGCAAAAGGAGACCAGGGCAGCAGAGGATGAGATGGTAAGATAGCATCACTGACTCAATGGGCATGAATTTGAGCAAACTCCAGGAGACAGTGGAGGACTGAATGGCATGATGCATGCAGATGCGACTGAGTGACTGAATAACAACAAATGTACACATATAAGATATATATGCATATATACAGTTATAATAAAGCTTCATTACAAAAACAGTTGTGGGTGGGTTTGGTGCATGTGCCAACTTCTGCTCTAGCCCATTACATTTTAAAAAATTGTTTATTTCTGTGTGTTTTAAAGCTATTGATTTAAAAATTTTGATCTTGTTTTTGTTTTTTTTTTTTAATTTATTTTAATTGGAGGCTAATGCTATGGTTTTTCCAGTAGTCATGTATGGATGTGAGAATTGGACTATAAAGAAAGCTGAGTGCAGAAAAACTGATGCTTTTGAACTGTGGTGTTGGAGAAGACTCTTGAGAGTCCCTTGGACTGCAAGGAGATCTAACCAGTCCATCCTAAAGGAGATCAGTCCTGGGTGTTCATTGGTAGGACTGATGCTGAAGCTGAAACTCCAATACTTTGGTCACCTGACGTGAAGAGCTCACTCATTTGAAAAGACCCTGATGCTGGGAGGGATTGGGGGCAGGAAGAGAAGGGGATGATGGAGGATGAGATGGCTGGATGGCATCACTGACTCAATGAGCATGGGATTGGGTGGACTCCGGGAGTTGGTGATGGACAGGGAGGCCTGGTGTGCTGCGGTTCATAGGGTAGCAAAGAGTCGGACATGACTGAGTGACTGAACTGAACTGAATTACTTTACAATATTGTGGTGGTTTTTGCCATACATTCACATGAATCAGCCATGGGTATACATGTGTTCCCCATCCTGACCCTCCCTCCCATCTCCTTCCCCATCCCATCCCTCAGGGCCATCCCAGTGCACCAGCCCTGAGCACTCTGTCTCATGCTTCGAACCTGGACTGGTGACTTATTTCACATATGATAATATACATGTTTCAATCATCCCACCCTTGCCTTCTCCCACAGAGTCCAAAAATCTGTTCTTTACATCTGTGTCTTTTTTGCTGTCTTGCATATAGGGCCATCATTACCACCTTTCTAAATTCCATATATATGTGTTAATACACTGTACTGGTGTTTTTCTTTCTGACTTACTTCACTTTGTATAATAGGCTCCAGTTTCATCCACTTCATTAGAACTATTCAAATGCATTCTTTTTAATAGCTGAGTAATATTCCATTGTGTATAGGTACCACAGCTTTCTTATCCATTCGTCTGCTGAAGGACATCTAGGTTGCTTCCATGTCCTGGCTATTGTAAACAGTGCTGCAATGAATATTAGGGTACATGTGTCTCTTTCAATTCTGGTTTCTTTGGTGTGTATGTCCAGCAGTGGGATTGCTGGGTCGTATGGCAGTTCTATTTCCAGTTTTTTAAGGAATCTCCACACTGTTCTCCATAGTGGCTGTACTAGTTTGCATTCCCACCAACAGTGTTAAAAACAATTTTTAAAAAATCTTATAGTTAGCAAATTAAACTCTCACATTAGTTCTAATGCCTTTTTATTTGATTTTCTTTAGATTTTCCAGAGAGACAGTTATATGATCTGGAAACACTGACAAATCCCCTTCTTCTTTCCCAGTGATTACATTTTACATTTTCTTGTCTTGTTACATTTACTAGAACTTCTAGCACAATGCTGTATGGTTATGATAGTAGCAATCATTTTTGTATTTTTAATTTCTTTTTTTGAGGAAATATTTCAGTTGTTTCCATCATTAATTGTGATGTTAATTGTAGGTTACCGGCAGATGGGCTTTGTAAGATAAAGAAAGTTTTCTTCCATTCTGAGTGTACTGAGGGCTGTAAGAGTGTTGAATGAATTAAATGAGTAAAAATAGCCAAAGGTACAAATTCCCAGTTGTAAATAAGTCCTGGGATTGTAATGTACAGTGGGATGACTCTAGTTAACAATACTATATTGTATATTTGAAAATTGCTAAGAGAGTAGATCTTAAAAGTTCTCACCGCAATAAAAATTTCTGTAGCTATGTGTGGTTATAGCTAGATTTATGGTGGAGATCATTTTGTAATATATACATGTAGCCAATCATTATATTGTATGCCTTAAATATGTCATATATGTCAATTGTATCTCCAAAAAAAAGAACACTGAATTTGATCAAATACTTTTCTAGCCTTAATCAAGATAATCTTGTTTCTAGTCATTTACTTTATTAATGTGGTGATTTACAATTACAGATTTCATAATATTGAATTGTTCTTACATGTCTGGTAAAAATTCTTCTTGGTGATAATGTATTACTCTTTAATAGAGCAATGCATTTGATATGCTAATGAATTAAAAATTTTTTTCATATTTAAGAACTTAGATTGGCTTGCAGAATATTTTCAAGTAAGTGTGTTACACTTACTTGGTTTTGGTATCATGGTTATGCTAAATTTTATGGAGTAAACAAGAATGATTTCTGTATACTTAGGGATATTTTGTACAGTTAAATATTTTCTGTTTAGAATTTGGTCCCTAAATCCTGATGGAGTGGAACCTATTTGTGAGGTAATTGTTGGCCATTATTTCAGTTTTTTCCACAATTAGTTCATTCAGAATTTTCATCTCTACTTGAATATGGTTAGCTATTTTTCCAGGAAACTATTTGTTTTATCTAGATTTTAAAATTTGTTGAGTAGTGTGATTAATGTTCTCTTATAATTTTAAAAGTCTTCTCCATATCTGTAATTAGGTGTAATTTCTCATTTTGAGTGTTATTTATATTGCTTCTTTTCTTACTTCTTTATTGCCACTGGAAATTTGTGTATTTCTTTGATATTTTAAAAGACAGCTTTGATTTTACTGATTAGGTCATATTTTTTTTTTCTGTTTTGGTTTTTCTTTCATCTGTAATGGCTATTTATTTACTATGTATGTGTACTTAGTCACTCAGTCATGCCCAACTCTTTACAACCCTTTGGATTGCAGCCCACCAGGCTCCTCTGTCCATGGGGTTTTCCAGGCAAGAATACTGGAGTGGATTGCCATTTCCTCCTCCAGGGGATCTTCCCGATCCAGGGATTGAACCTGAGTCTCTTGTATTTCCTACACTGCCGGCAGATTCTTTACCTGCTGATGTGTCCAGAAAGAAAATATTTAGTTCATTATTTTTGAGTTTGATGTTCAAAATTTTAATTGTTAAGCTATTTGATTGATATTCAGTTCAGTTCAGTTCNGAGTCTCTTGTATTTCCTACACTGCCGGCAGATTCTTTACCTGCTGATGTGTCCAGAAAGAAAATATTTAGTTCATTATTTTTGAGTTTGATGTTCAAAATTTTAATTGTTAAGCTATTTGATTGATATTCAGTTCAGTTCAGTTCAGTCGCTCAGTTGTTTCCAACCCTTTGCGACCCCATGAATTGCAGCACGCCAAGCCTCCCTGTCCATCACCAATTCCCGGAGTTCACTCAAACTCACGTCCACCAAGTCGGTGATGTCATCCAGCCATCTCATCCTCTGTTGTCCCCTTTTCCTCCTGCCCCCCAATCCCTCCCAGCGTCAGCGTCTTTTTCAATGAGTCAACTCTTCGCATGAGATGGCCAAAGTACTGGAGTTTCATCTTAAGCATCGTTCCTTCCAAAGGACACCCAGGACTGATCTCCTTTAGAAGGGACTGGTTGGATCTCCTTGCAGTCCAAGGGACTCTCAAGAGTCTTTTCCAACACCACAGTTCAAAACCATCAATTCTTCGGGGCTCAGCTTTCTTCACAGTCCAACTCTCGCATCCATACATGACCACTGGAAAACCATTGCCTTGACTAGACAGACCTTTGTTGGCAAAGTAATGTCTCTGCTTTTGAATATGCTATCTAGGTTGGTCTTAACTTTCCTTCCAAGGAGTAAGTGTCTTTTAATTTCATGGCTGCAGTCACCATCTGCAGTGATTTTGGAGCCCAGAAAAATAAAGTCTGACACTGTTTCCACTGTTTCCCCATCTATTTCCCATGAAGTGATGGGACCAGATGCCATGATCTTAGTTTTCTGAATGATGAGCTTTAGGCCAACTTTTTCACTCTCCTCTTTCACTTATATCAAGAGGCTTTTTAGTGCCTCTTCACTTTCTGCCATAAGGGTGGTGTCACCTGCATATCCGAGGTTATTGATATTTCTCCTGGCAATCTTGATTCTAGGTTGTGCTTCTTCCGANCAACTTTTTCACTCTCCTCTTTCACTTATATCAAGAGGCTTTTTAGTGCCTCTTCACTTTCTGCCATAAGGGTGGTGTCACCTGCATATCCGAGGTTATTGATATTTCTCCTGGCAATCTTGATTCTAGGTTGTGCTTCTTCCGACCCAGCATTTCTCATGATGTACTCTGCATAGAAGTTAAGTAAGCAGGGTGACAATATACAGCCTTGATGTATTCCTTTTCCTATTTGGAACCAGACTGTTGTTCCATGTCCAGTTCTAACTGTTGCTTCCTGACCTGCATATAGGTTTGATATTAAAGAGATTCTTTTATTCCTCTTTGAAAGCCTGAGTTTGTTTGATTTCTTTCTTTCATAGTGTTGGTTTTCTGTAAATACTTAGTGAACTTTTGATGTGTCCCATATCTAAAAATACATGCTGCTGTGTTTTCCATGGCCTGCCTATAGTGCTTTGAGGGAGGAGTGGCAAGTACTCATTGAGGAGAGATTGACTGGTAGTGTGTTTTTTTGGGGTGTATAGACTCCTATCCTTCCTGAAGGTCAGTATTGTCTAGGGGCCTCATTGAATATGTGACACAGAGCTTCACGCTACTGCCTTCATTTCTTTATTAAAAATATGTTAATTTTTGGATGCGCTGGGCCTTGCTGCTGTGCGTGGGCTTTCTTTAGCTACGTCAAGTGGGGGCTGCTCTAGTTACAGTGCTCAGGCTTCTCATGCAGCGCCTTCTCTTGTTGTGGATCATGGGCTTCAGTAATTGCAGAGCGTGGGCTCTAGAGCCCAAGCTCAGTAGGTGTGGCACACAAGTTTAGTTGCCCTGAGGCATGTGGGGTCTTCCCAGAGCAGGGATCAAACCCATGTCCCCCTGCATTGGTTGGCAGGTTCTTAACCACTGGACCAGCCAGGGAGTCCGTGGCTTCACAATCCTAGAATAGGGAAGGGGTTGATCAGTCTAGATGCCCTGAGAGCTGCCCCCCAAATAATCTTTCTCTGAATAACCAGCGTCCACTGGCTGTTCTTCTCTCTGATACCTGTGAGTTTTAGAGTGCCATGGGATAACTTCTCCCTTCAAAACAGGTTTTCTCTTTGGCAGTTTTCCTCTGATTTACTTTTTTTCATATCACATTCTGTTTATTCATTATATTCTTTTAAATTTCTTCACCATCTCTGAAATACTAACATCATTTTCTATTGTTTTCTTGGGCTTTTATAGATTTTTAAAAATTGTTTTATTTCATTTTGTAGAACTGTATATTGCACATTCACCACTCCAAATGCAATTGTACTTCTAAATAGATTCATGTTTTATTAACCTCAAACACCCATATATATTCAAAAATAGTTGTACCTCTATATAGGATATAAGAGTTATGAGATATACATTATTTATCACACATGTAAGAGTTTTTCTATGTACAGAGAATATGTAGCATGTCTATGAATTCAAGACTTCTCAACAGTCTGTGGTCCACAGGTTGAGAATAATGCATTTGACCTCCAGGACAAACAGTGTGGCCACTTAACAGACTCTTAAGATAGGTAAATATGGACAGAAATATGATCTATTTGTCACTGTGATTTTCTCTTCTGAGATTTACCAATTTAAAAATTAACTTTTGGATACTTATGTGGATTACATAAATTTCTGTATGAGTGGTGGTAAAAGTGACATTGTATATTGATTAAGACCAGGTCTGATTTGTTAGAAGGACTCATGAAAGAAAGTGAAAATGTTAGTTGCTCAGTTGTGTCCGATTCTTTGTGACCCTACGGACTGTAGCCCACCAGGCTCCTCTGTCCATGGGATTTCTCAGGCAAGAATACTGGAGTGGGTTGCCGTTCCTTTCTCCAGGGGATCTTCCCAACCTAGGACTAGGATTCTGAATTGCAGGCAGAATCTTTCCATCTGAGCTACCAGGGAAGCCCAGTAGGATTCAGTATGTAGCTGTACTCACAGCTGTGGTTTGGTCCAGCAAAAGTACACAAAGAGAAGCCAACAAAGAAAAGTGCACATGAGGCAGAGTCTGGAGGAGACAGTTTCCCCAAACCATCTCCCTGTGGAATCACACAGGCGCACTCAATTCCCAGCAGCAAGTTGTGACAACATGTGTGAAATGTTGGAAGCTGGAGAAGCTTGTACTGAAGCTCTAATCTCTGAGAAGGAGAGAAAGGTTTCATCATAAATCATACAATTTGTGCAAATGATCGAAGCACAAGGAGTCCCTCTTCTCTTTTAGGGAAAGCTTTATTTTAGTATAAAGACATGTTTACCATTCAGGTTTCCAGATGCCAGCCAAGGGCCAACTTGTAAGCAGGCCTTTCTAAAGACAGGGATCTGTGCGCTCTCTTTTCTACACAATTCCTAACCTTTTTTTTCTTTTTAATAAAAACATTGTATTCAACTGGCCATTAAACATTTAATTAATTTATTTATGGCTGTGCTGGGTCTTCATTGCAGTACTCAGGCTTTCTCCGGTTGAGGCACCAGGAGACTTCTTAGTTGCGGCAAGAGGCTTATTTACTCTGTAGCATGTGGGGTCTTAGTTCTCTGACCAGGGATCGAATCTGCATCCCCTGCAAATTCTCAACCACTGGACCAGCAGGCAAGTCCATACCCTTTGCTTTTGAATAGACGAGATGGAACAAATAATATGTTAACTAAATCTGCAAGAGATTATTTTCCTCCCCTCTTTTTCCTACTCACGAGCCAAAGACATGTCAGTTAATAGCACAGGAGGATTTCTGGGATGTAGTTTTACAGACATTTATTAAATATCTACTATGTACCAGGTGGGGCTTTCCAGGTTGAGCAGTGGTAAAGAATCCTCCTGCCGATGCAGGAGACACAGGCAATACGGATTCAGTTCTCGGGTAGGGAAGATCCCCTGGAGAAGGATATGGCACCCCACTCCATGTTCTTGCTGGGAAATCCTATGGACAGAGGAGCCTGGCTGGCTATAGTCCATGAGGTGACAGAAGAGCTGGACATGACAATAACTGAGTAACAAAACCGATACACAGTCGGTGGTTGTTTTTTTCTTTAACTTGGACTTTGAAAGGCGTATCTTCCACAATAAATGAAATACTTCATGGACTCGTGTGCAGGGTGTTCATTCAGAGTCAGATGAGTCTGTTGTGAAAGCAGCTGCCAGAGGGATTCAGTTAAAATCGAATTGGGTAGCATCTCTTTCTGGTCAAAATCAACCTCCTCTTCCCAGAGCGTGGGCTCAGTAGCTGTGGTACATGGGCTTAATTGCTCTGAGGCATGTGGGATCTTCCCAGATCAGGGGTCAAACCCGTGTCTCCCACATTGGCAGGTGGATTCTTTACCACTGCGCCACCAGGGCTTCAACTTTTTATTCCATTTGGCACATGGGGAAGACTGAGTCCCAGAGAGGAGAGCAGTTCTGGCTAATGTCATCCAACCCAGACTGTGAGCTTCTCAGCTTCCATGAAATTGCATATCATCTAGAAGACAAACACTGAAGATCTCTATGTATCTTTGGTTCCTGGGGGCTTTGTCCCTTGGAAATTACCTCTTCTTCCCATTGTCTATGATTTCCCCATACTGATCCTGTATCTGTATCTTCAGCTCAGGAGCACTGCCCCAGCCATGAGCTTCCACCTGCCCCACCTCACCCCTAAAATTCTGGAATCCAGTACGTTCCTAATTCATGACCCCTTAGGGCTTATCATATCACAAAGGCATGATAAAAAGAAAATCGAATATTCAAGCAACTCTGCTAAACAAGCAGCTCTTTCAGGGTGACTATTTATTGCTATTTATGATGACAGATTATCTTTGTGATTTCCCCCAGCACATGTCTCCAGAGGAAATTAGATACAGTACTTTCCTTAAGCAGGGCCAGGAGAGGATATTTCTATAAATACTTAACAACTTGTCAGGGGAGATTACAAATACTGGCACGTCCTTCACAATGTCATGTTGGTTATTGAAGCTGTTGTAAGAAATCAGGATAGTTTATTTTCTTCCTGTTTGAAGGTAGTGATACATTTTTTTGAGCCAGAGGTGGTGCTTCTAGAGGCAAAAGCTCCAGGACTAGACTCAAGACCAGGATTCCGGCATCCCCCAGTCTTCATATGGGACCATTAAGAGTGTGGGCTTTGGGGCCAGATGTCTAATAGGCTCCACTATTTCCCAGCTCAGGGACCTTAGGCAAATTCCCTGAGCTTTACAGAATCTCAAATTTCTCTTTTGAGTGATGACGATATTATGACTCATCTCAAAGTTGTTGCAAAGAGGGACTTTCCTGGTGGTCCAGTGGTTAAGAAACTGCCTTCCAGGGGATGCTGGTTTGATCTCTGGTTGGGGAACTAGGATCCTACATGCCTCGGGGTGCCACAATTAAGACCTGAAGCAGCCAAAATTAACAACAACAACAACAACAAAAAAGTGTTGCCAAGATTAAATAAGATGATGTGCAAAAATTCCTTGATCCTAGTAAGTGATCTGCAGTACAGATCTCATTCTCTCCTTTCAGCCCATTGAGAAGACCTCCCTCATCAGCAGACATGCGTGGCCCTAAGTTCTGTTGCCTTCTGACTTTTTGTGTTGCTTAGGAGAAATTTTACAGTGATGAGAATAATAAATGCAGCTAATGAATACTAACATCGTCTCAGTCTCTTACTGCATGCCAAGGTTTGTTTTAAGGGCGTCACATGGATTCAGTCATTTAATTCTCCAAGAAACCTTATGAGGGAGGTACTAGCAGCAGCCAACTTTTACAGAGGTAGAAACTAAGATCCAATAATATGCTTAAGGCCACACAGGTAGAAGGGATGGAGCTGAGACTGGTCTCAGGCACTCAGGTACCCCACAATGTGGTTTCCAGAGGAAGGCTGGCTCTTACTCCTTTCTGATAATATCTCTCTTCAGTACCCTCAAGAATTTTCTCTTTATCCTAAATGTTCTGAGTTTAACCATCATGAGTCTAGGTATGTTTTTTTTTTTTTTCCTTTTTTTAAAAAAAATTATCCTGCTTAACACTTGGTAGAATTTTTAGATCCAGGGAATCATGTCTTATTTAAGTTCTGTGAAATTCTCGGCTGTTATCTCTTCAAGTACTGACTTCTCTGTGAGCTCTGATCAGGCCTATTTTAGAGCTTTTGGAGTCGTGTTTCCTGTCTTTCAACTTTTTCTTTCATATTTTTAAATCTCCTATCTCTGGCTCGGTTCTGTTTGATCTTTGCGTTCTCAATTTTCGCTCTTCTGCCCTCTCCGGCATCCTGGTCAATTTCTCTATTGAGTTTTAAAATTTCATGAACTCTTTTTTTCACTTCGAATTGGTTCCTTTTCATAGTCACTTCCTTTTTATGTCACTAGTTTATTTCTTGTGTCACAGTTGCGGATCCTTTCTTGACCTCTGTAAGTCTATGATGATGCTTGTTACTTACGGAGTCCTTCTTGGAAGGGTCAACTTGATCCCTTTTTCTTCAAAGATAAGTGATTTTATTTGTGGAGTTTGTGGTTAGTCCTTCGTGGTGGTGACTTTCCTTGACTGATTCGTGCCTACTGTTTTTGAATTTACCTGCTGGATTTCTCAGCAGCTTCCCCCCAGTCTCTAGGTCTTGTCATCTTGATAATTGAGTACAGGAAGTCTCAGGACAGTCATGGCTGGGCAGGAAGTAGGTTTCTGATCCTTAGCTTCTGTCGGGAGGCCTCCATCTGGCTTGCGACCTGAGGTTGGCTGTGTGGTTTTAGACCCATTTGGTGCTGCTAGGCTAGGCATGCTGCATTCCAGTGTTACTTTTAGGAGTTTTGCTTTAAGATCTACAGGAATTTCTCTTATTTTTGAGCATGCCTGTGTGTTTTTCCTTAGTACTAGGAATTTGGAGCAGAAATTCTGAGAGACAGCACCTCAGATAACTCTGAGAAACTGCTCCAAAGAGGCAGGGAGGAAAGGTCAGTATATATGTGATTTTTGATGAATGGGAAATTGTTGCTGTTCATTTGCTCAGTCGTGTCTGACTGTTTGCAACACCATGGACTGCAGCAGGCCAGGCTTCCCTGTCATTCACTATCTCCCTGAGTTTGCTCAAACTCATGTCCATTGAGTTGATGATGCCATCCAACCATCTCATCCTCTTTTTTCCCCTTCTCCTCCTGCCTTCAATCTTTCCCAGAATCAAGGGTCTTTTCCAATGAGACAGCTCTTTGCCTCAGGTGGCCAAAGTATTGGGGCTTCAGCTTCAGCATTAGTACTTCCAGTGAATATTCAGGGTTGATTTCCTTTAGGATTGACTGGTTTGATCTCCTTGTTATCCAAGGGATTATTCTTCATTAAAATGAAATAACTAATATATACAGAAAGAGCATACATAATATTTACTGTGAAGCATAATAATAAATAATAAGACAAACACCAGTGAACCAACCCCCTGCTTAAGTACTAGAACATGACCAGGGCTGTTGAAGTCACTATGTGATCCTCCTTGACCTCATCTCTTTGTCTCCTCCACTTCCAGGTGACCACTCTTGGGTATTTTCTGTTTATTTTTCTCTTATTTCCCCTTCCATTATTTTTCACCAATTTTTTTTCCTGCAAGGAAGTGCCATAACTTTCCTTAGAACTGTGCAATGAAGTCACAAAAATAATTAAAACACATTAGCACATAAATGGACCAACAAATCAATAGAACAGAACCGAGGATTTAGTAAGAGACTCAAATTTGTAAGGGAATGTATTAGACAATAAGGATGTATTTTAATCAAGGGTAAAAAGGATGATCTATTCAATAAACTGGTGTTGGGCAGTTTGTTATCAGCTTGGAACAAAATATATTTTAGTTTCTTGTCTCACACCTTATATAAAAGTGAACTTCTAATGGACTAAAACAAATCTAAATTAGAAAAAAGACCCAAATCATAATAGAACTAAAAGAAAATTTAGGAGAATAATTTTATAATCTTGGCGGTAGAAATGCCTTTCTAAGCAATATACAAAACCTCAAAGCTGTGAAGGAAGAGATTTATACAGTTAATTGCATCAACATTTAAACCTTTGACACAGCAAAATAAGATCCAAAGGCAAACACCAGAATGATCAAGAATATTTACCACACGTAAAATAGATTCAAACCCACATGTGTGCTTATTTATATATGTTTTATATGCAAGAGGAGCCCTGGTAGGCTATCCTTGGGGTTGCAAAAGAGTCAGACCCGACTTAGCAACTGAACAACAACAAATGGATTAAAAACTTACTACACCATAAAAAACAGAAGTCATCTGTAATTTTGCCCCTTAGGACCACTATTTACATTTTAGTATACAGTGTTTCAGATTTTTCCCTCCTGTGCATTTTTTCTTAGTCACGTGGCTTCCATCTCTGGGATTATGAAGGTGAAGGTGAAGGTGAAGTCGCTCAGTCGTGTCTGACTCTTTGCGACCCCGTGGACTGCAACCTACTAGGCTTTTCCGTCCATGGGATTCTCCAGGCAAGAATACTGGAGTGGATTGCCATTTCCTTCTCCAGGGGATCTTCCCAGTCCAGGGATCGAACCCGGGTTTCCTGCATTGGAGGCAGACGCTTTAACCTCTGAGCCACCTGGGATTATACTGTGTATGTTTTCTTTTCCCTATTACTTTTAACTTGGTACAGGGTAAATGTTTTCCCAGGTAAATAAATACATGCAAATGATAATTTCTTCTGCAAAAATTACAATGTCTATTTAATGTATAAAGGTACTAAAATTTGTATAATAAGTTAATTTCCCAAAATTAATATGCCTAATATAGGAGGGACTCTGACAAATCAAAAAGTTCAAGTCAAACATACAATGGGACAAAATAAATGAACAGGCCATCAATCCACAAAAGACTGAAGTAAAAACCCTGCACTGGCCAACAAACACAAAATGCTGATTTATCTCACTAATAATTTAAAAATCTGCAAGTAAAACATTTTTTATTTATACCCCTGATAAAAAAATTTAAAGATATATAATGCTTGGCAAGGATGTAAGGAAATATGCAGGCTTACAATCTTTGGTAAACTGATATAATACTTCTCGGGTAACTTGCCCATATCTATAAAAATTTTTTTAAAATACATACCTGGGTTCTGGCTTAGTCCCTCTGAAATCATAGCTGGATAGAAGGTCACTGTGATGTGGTCAAGGACAGAGGGGAGGGTGGTGCATGGTCTGGGGGGAGAGGTTTTTAATTTTGGTTGATTACACTTCAAAATACTCTTGGAGTATATCTTTTTGGGGGTACATTTTCAATCTTCCTAAATTTTTCTTGGTAAATATATTGCTATCAGAATCAGAAAGTCAACAATTTTAAGGAAAGGTTTTAAAGGGGAATAAATCAATGTTTGAAATGGTTATACTATATAAATGTTCAGTGTACATCTCCCACAAANTTTTTGGGGGTACATTTTCAATCTTCCTAAATTTTTCTTGGTAAATATATTGCTATCAGAATCAGAAAGTCAACAATTTTAAGGAAAGGTTTTAAAGGGGAATAAATCAATGTTTGAAATGGTTATACTATATAAATGTTCAGTGTACATCTCCCACAAAAACAACAGCAAAAAAAAAAAAAAAGACAAAATAAAAACTCCAGCTACAAAACTATACAGGAGACAGACAGTGATCTCCTCATATCTCATTGTTTTCAGGGAAAAACACACACACACGCACACAATTCAATTCCTTAGAATGAGATACAAAAGGGATACAGATCCGTAGCCTTCTGTGACTTCCCAGGTCACCCACTCTTCCGCGCTCCAAGTATTGAGTTCAAGCAACCCCCAACAGTTTCCTGGGGGTGAAATGCTCTTTGTTGACTGAGCTCAGTGCACAGGCTTTCCCTGCCGCCTGATGGATTGCCTTCCCCTGGAGAACAGACGCTGGCCCTGGTGGTTCAGTGTCTGCTTAGGACCCAGCAGAGGGACTAACAGACAGCAGTCACGGTGCATATGTACTTTATGAATGAATGAAAAAAGGAATGAATCGAAGGCTTAGAGTTTCAGCCAGAGACAGACCTAAGACCCCTGTGAGACAGTGGGGGAGGCAGGCTTCATCTGGCTCTCTGCTAGCAGGTTATTTTCCCCACTTCTGATCTCTGCTTCTTCATAGTTATTATGGCGAGAAAGTGGTAAGGGCACATGAATGGCTTCTGAGAGTGGAAAATGGCCATGCACGTTCGTGATGACTCGCTGGCTGCCAGATTCTCATATTATGTGGAAGCCCTGCCTGCTAGGGGGCCCTGGGCTGCAAAGCACCCCTTCTCTAAAAAAGTCGGACCTGCTTGCAGTCTTAATTTAACAAAGACTAAGATAGAGACTGCAGGATGCCTTTGATGGTGGGAGGAGAGCCTGGGCAAGGCAAACCCGGCCATGTATCTAATGTATGCAGGTAGTTTTGTTCAGCACGTTTGGGGGCCACATGAATAAATCACATTTTTATTTGACAGCAGCTCTATCCACACAGAAGAGTCACTTGGATCATCTCTCTGTCCAGGACTTGGCATTCACAGGGCCCTCTCACGAGCCCAGTTATTTTGAGCTGTAATGAAAATCATAACAAGCAGTGTCATGGACCTCATTTTTGCTAACTGATGCAAAGTATCTTTTTCTTAATTATAAAACTGGCTATAAAAACTTTTAAATTGGGGGGTATTTTCAGTGTTCAAGGCGGAAGCCACTCTAGCATTCATAAGGGATGACAGGTAGTCAATGAGGAGAGGAAAAAACCCCAGGCTGCCTCCATCGGTCCCTCTGTTCTCGCCGCACTAAATTACGGAATTAATAGGCTCTTAGAAAAGACTGACACTCAGTTACTGTGAGAAAGACAATTAAATGTGGAAACCCACTTTTCTCATGGCATTGAATTTTAACGAGAGGCTTTGAGACTCAATAAATCTCTTTCCTATTTCTTCTCCTGTGTCCTATAGGTTCTTCAAAACAACATCTAGAACACTGAAAAGGCTCTTCTCTCCTCTTGATCCTCTCAAACTCTTCATTCAGGTTGTGATTTTTTTCCAGGAATTTTCTTTTGAGATCAAGGAGAATTATAAATACACATTCAGTTCAGTTGCTTCCCAGATGATCCTCTTGTTCCTGTCTTTGCCTCTTCCTAACAATCTAGGCCAGATTCATTCATTCGGCCATTCCCTCATTCATTCATTCATTTGGTCATTCCCTCATTCATTCATTCATTCATTCACTCATCACTCATTCATTTGTTTATTCCCTTGACAAACAATCCTTGGAGCTTGCGTTCTCCAGGTGCTGAAGGTCTGATTCAATCTAAGGAAGAGAGAAAGATGTAAGTGAGGGACTCTATGTCTGGAGTAAGAGCCTCAGAGATGGATGTAGAAGGTGCAGTAGTACTTAGAGGGAGAGTTAGTCCCCACTAACCCTCCTGCCTCCACCCCATCTAGCATCTTGCCTCTGTTTGCAGCCCCTCTGCCCTCACCTGGCACAAAACAGGCACTTGCTAAATGTGTCCCGAATTGACTCAACTTCTCAGCCTTTCAGCTGAGTCCTCCCAAGGTTATGCATCCAACTCAAATTAGTCTGCCCTCTGCCCCAGAGGCTTACATGATTAATTGAGAAGAAAAATCCTTTTTGAGGGGAGGAGGGTGAATTTTTTTTTTTTTTAATTCCACTTTCCTCCCAGCCTCAGCTGTTCAGCAGTCAAGCATTTGTCATATTTTAGTCCTTTAACTACTAGTCATTTCTGACTAATACCCAGCAGGCCGTCATGGGGTACGATTTCCAAGATGATAAATGTCTGCCTTCTTATCTTTTGATATCTGAAAGTAGAAAATTTCAAGGAAAAAGGGTTTTACACCAAGACGACCATAAATCTCATTGTGTTCACAACAGAAGGCTGACCAGAGGAGTTTATTAAATCCGTAAAGGATTTGATGTATATCAAACTGTTACATAAAGTCAATACTTTGCAGAGAAGCAGACAATAAATACTCAGCAAGAGGCAATATTTCTATCAGGGAGAAGGCAATCGCATAAAGATTAGGGGAGCAATTTCAATATTGCCCGTCTCTCTGCTGTAAGGAGACATGTCTTGTTTTCCAGAATGATCACGGGGGAAGGAGTGGGGGTGGGGCAGCAGCCTTCTTTACTTGGCTAATCTCACCATCAAGCCCAAACTAGATGTTAGGCACCAAATGTTTGTGCTCCCTGCTACATTCATACGTTGGAGCCTTATCCTTCAGTGTGACTGGATTTGGAGATGGGACCTCAGAGGAGGTGAATTGGGTTAAATGAGGTCATAAGGGTGGGAATCTGATCGATAAGGTGATAGAGTTGGTGGTTTTGCCAGTAGTCATGTACAGATGTGAGAGTTGGACCATAAAGGAGGCTGAGCACTGAAGAACTGATGTGTTCAAGTTGCCGTGCTGGAGAAGACTCTTGAGAGTCCCTTAGATTGCAAGGAGATCAAACCAGTCAAGGAAATCAACCCTGAATACTCATTGGAAGGACTGATGCTGAAGTTGAAGCTCCAGTAATTTGGCCATCTGATATGAAGAGCTGACTCATTGGGAAAGACCCTGATGCTGGGTGGCACCTTGCTGGTGCAGAACAGAGATGTCTCCCTTGTCTGCTTGTCAGGAAAGGTGGTCACTAGAGGGGCAGGTAGTATACAGTAGGCACTGTACTGTGCATGTTAAAGTACGTTAAGAAGATAGATTGTACCTGAAGTGTGCTTACCACCAAAAAAGTCCCTAAGCCCCCCAAACCAGAACACAAACCAGCAACAACAAACCACACAAAGAACACAAGCACATTTTTGGAGAAGATGGATATGTTTAATGCCTTGCTCATGTTGATGGTATCGCAGGTGTATTTATATACTCAAACTCATCAAAATGTATATGTAAGATATGTGCGATTTTTTTGCATCAGTTTCAGTTATGTCTCAATAGGACTTCCCTGCTGGCTCAGATGGTAAAGAATCTGCCTGCATGGTAGGAGACCGTGGAGAAGGGAATGGCCGTCCACTCCAGTATTCTTGCCTGGAGAAATCCATGGACAGAGGAGCCTGGCAGGCTATAGTCCATGGGGTTGAAAAGAGTTGGACATGACTGAGTGACTGATATTTTCACTATATCTCAATAAAGCTTCAAAAATAAAAAATGAATGAAACTACGAGGGAGAAAGAACAGCTCTGCCCACAGTTGTAAGTACACGCAACAGTGCTTTCAAAGGGGAGTTCCTTGTGCCAGGAAACAGGAAGACATCTCTGAATTATACCAGCTTGTCAGGGTTTCGGGAGGCCATCTGTGCACACTACGAGTTTTTGGATGCGAGTAACAGAAAAATCCAGCTGGTTAATGTCTTGGCTCATGACAGGGTGAGTCTTCAGGGTGGTTTTGATGATGATGTGACCAAGCCCCAGGTTCCCTTTATGCTCCCCTCCTCTGTGATGGTTCCCTTTTCATAGCTGCTTTTTCCTCCTCTCGTGACCACCAAGATGCCTGCCAGTTTGGGAGGGCTGTCTAATCCCTGGTTCATGGTCCCTGGGGAGAAGGGTATTTTTGCCCTCCCAACCAGCAAACAAAATCTTCAGACTTCAGCTGGTTGGATCCACTTAGGTGAGAAATTTCCAAGAGGATTAGCTCACAGCTTAGTGAGACCTGGCACATGGCCCCAGGGGTGGAGGAAGTAGGAGCTGGGGGATGGAGTCAGCTTCCTCTGAAGCACCCAGGATGTATGGGGGAGAGTAGATACCTGCCTGAAAATCCTGAGTTGTTAACCAAGAGAAGGGAGGGTCGTGCTGGGAAGCTCCGAACAGCACATGCTCGAAACAGCAATGTCTCTTTGCAGAATTGTTAGTGGTGTGCCAAACCCAGAGACAGAGATGGGAAAGAAAGCGGACGAGGCTGTCAGACATCACCAGGTCCAACTTCCTGATTTTACGGATGGGAAAGAGTCAGAGAGGCGGGTGAAAGAGCTCCCAGACTTCACAACAAGGCATGGCAGTGCTAGGATCAAAACTCCTTCTCCTAAGGCTCTTTTCCCCCACTCTAACGCACAGATGGGAGAGAGAGGGAGAAGAACAGGGTGGGTGGCTGTTCTCCGAGATTTCTGGCTTTTCCCTCTTTGGAGGGTAGGAACCCTTCAGCAGAGCTGCCCATGAGGCAAGGGAATGACAGGAAAAACAAAATCCATGAAAAAAATCAAACAACACTCAAACTAGAAAATAGGCTAAATACATGAATAGACATTTCACTGAAGGAGATATACAGCTGGAAAATGAATCTAGGGTGTTCGATACCAGCAACTGTTAGGGAAATGCCAATTAAAATCACAATGAACTATCACCACACACCTATCAGAATGGGGAAAAAAAAAAAAAAAAAAAAAACACCAAATGCAGGTGAGGATGCTGAGAAACTGGATCTTTTAGGCATTGCTGGTGAGAATATAAAATGGTGCAGCCACTATGAACAATAGTTTGGCAGCTTCCTTACCAACTAGCAGGTACAACCAGGCAACCATACCAACATCCTAGATGTTTACTCGGAGAAGCGAAAATTTATGTTCATGCAAAAGGCTGTACACAAATTTTCAAGGCTGCTTTACTGGTAAGTCGAAAACTGGAGTCAGCCCAGATGTTTTTTGATGGTTAAATGGTTAAATAAACAGGTATATCCATACAACAGGCTATTTACTACTCAGCCATGAAAAGGAATATACTGTTGATTCAGCTTGATTGAATATCCAGAGAATTGTGCCGAATGAAAAGAGCCAGTCCCCAAAGGTTAGAGACTGTATGATTTCCTTTCTGTAACATTTTTGAAACTACTAAGTTACAGAGATGGAGAACAAATTAGTAGTTGCCAGTGAGTGGGAATGGTGGGTGGGAGGTGATGAGTGTGATTTTAAACATACAGAAGGGTCAGTATCTTGAGTGTGGAGTTGCATACAAGGTGATACAGTGACCAATATTGTACAGAACTTAATTTTTGTTGTTCAGTCACTAAGTCGTGTCCAACTCTTTGTGACCCCATGGACTGCAGCATGCCAGGTTTCCTTGTCCTTCAGTATCTCCCCGAGTTTGCTCAAACTCATGTACATTGAGTTGGTGAACACACACACAATGAATACAAGGAACACTGAGGGAATTTTAACAAGATCAGTGGGTTGTATCAATGTCTGTTTCCGGGTGGTGATGTTAGAGTACAGTTTCAAACTGGGCAAAGTGGGCAGGGCTTTCTCTTTGTTGTATCTTTTAGAATGTGATAGATTCTTTTTCCTTAAAGTTTTTGTTGATTTAGTTTTGGCTGCAGTAAGTCTTAGTTGAGGCTTGCAGGCTTAAGTTGCATGTGGGATCTTAGCTCCCCAGTCAAGGGTGGAATCTATACCCTCTTCATTGGAAGGTGGATTCTTAACCACTGGAACACCAGCGAAGCCCCTCTGTGTTATTTCTTACAAGGGCATGTGATTCTACAATTATCTTAAATGTTTTTTTAAGGAGCAGAGGACATTGCAGTGGACATTTTCACCTTTTCTATTGCTAGGAATGTCTGGTCTTCCCCAAAGCTGCTAATACGTGGGCACACAGAGACAGGAAATTAGCTCCTTGTTGGGCTCTGAGAAAGGTCAGGGTGGCCTCTGATAATTGTCTCCCCATGGCCAGAAGCAGGGGATGGTGTGTCATTAGTGATGCATCATTAGGACACCTGTTGCCAGTGATAAAGTCATCCTGGATGGCCCCCAAATAAACAGTGAACACATGATTGAAGAAACACTTTCACAAAAGGGACTCGGGATGGAAAGTTGTTTTATTTTTCCAGAGTCCTTGGGAAAAAGATCCTGACATAATCACTCCCGGTCCAGGATAAATGAACACAAAAGTGCTTCAAGAATGCAGCGTGTCTGATGGATTTTATTGATCGGCTCTTCCCAGGGTTTCCTCGGGAAATGCTCTGGCTCCCTCGTCTTGGCTTCGGAGACATCGACTCGATTGTTTTCATTATAGGATGGCCTTTCCTTGGAATGAAATATGAAGTGAAGTGTGTTCCACTCTCACCTCGAGCTGGTATGGTGCCTGGGCTCTGATAGACATTTCATTATTTCCAAACAAATATCAACTTCCATCAAGTATTGGTCTTATATGAAACCAGAGTAATCACGAGTGCTTTTTGTCACTAGAGTAAAAGAACAATGAACAGCCCAGGGGTCATTAATTTCTTCCCAGAAAAGTGATTGTGTGTGTGTGTATGACTGTGTGTGACTCAAAGAACAAGAGGAGAGAGGTAGACCAGAAGAGCCATCATATTTTCATTCATTTTCAATGAATGAAAAGCAGAAACCCTTGATGTTTCTGCTTTACTTAGCAGCAGCAGCAGCAGCAGGAGAGATCACAGCCCTTGCTGAGTTTCTCCTCCTATCTGGAAGGAATCAGAAATGCCAGGAAGTGTGGGGTGGGAGTGGGGTCTGGGAGGTAGTACAGCGATGGATGGGGTGGTCTGGAAGTCAGCTGCCCGGTGCCTGGGATCTAAATAGCTCTAAACAGACCTGCTGTATGTCCCCAGAACGTACTTGCCCTCTCTGAATCTCCATTTCCTCTCGGGTAGCAGGAAACTAGGAGCCTAAATGGACTCTAGGGTTCTCTGGCACTGAGGTTCTAAGGCATTTATGATAGCCTGTGGGATTTTTTCCATCTGTGATTTTCTTTGCTGAAACCCACTAAGAGTCAGGAGTGGCCCAGGAAAGGTGTCCAGGATCACTGAAGCTTCTCACCCCTGTTAGTTTTATTGTAGTTCTCCCACATCTTGTTTTTTTTCCACCTTCTTTCAAACTACTTCTTCATATTGGATAACCCCAGCTCTGTCTTAGGCTTGAATACCTCCAGTGATGAACGCTCCCCACCCTATAGGCAGCCCCTCTACTATTGGGAAATTTCACTCTCGGAGGATCTTCTGCAGAACAGATGGTTTCTGATTACCCTTCATCCAGCTCTCTGTCTTCACATGGAGCAAAGCTCGTTTTTCTCACAAGTGACAGCTTTCATGTGTTGAAGGATGGTGATCAAGACCCATTAGTCTGTCCACCTCCAGACTAAGTACTCCCAGATCCTGAATCATTTATGGGTTGAAGTTGTGAGAGTCTTTATCATGCTGGTTTGGTTCTTATAAATAAGTTATACAGCTGAAAAATGTCTCTTCTTACATATATAAGAATTGATCATAAAGGGAATGTAATATCACTATAGAAAATCTGTTGACTAGAGGATAAGAAAAAAGTCACCATAGTTCTCAGTTTTAAACTAATTATGATTCATACTTTGGTATATTCCTCTCTGGCTTTTTCTCTGTCGAATTTCTAAATTTGAATATTTTTTTATCCCTTTCTCCACTTCACAGCACATTAGAACTGTTTCCTACTTCCTCCTAGTCTTTATTTCTTTACATTTATTTTTTAATTGGAGGAAAATTGTTTTACAATGTTGTGTTGGTTTCTGCCCTACAACAATGCGAATCAGTCATAATTATACATATATCACTTCCCTCTGGAGCCTCCCTCCTCTCCCCTTACTGCACCCCACTAGGTCATCTCAGAGTGCCAGGCTCGGCTCCCCGTGTTATATAGCAATTTCTCATCAGCTGTCTATTTTATACATTGTAGTGTATATATATATGTGTGTGTGTGTATGTGTATGCTATTTTCCCTTCTAATCTTTATAAGCATCACTTTGAAAGTATGTGGGCTCTTCCATCTACTTATCCATTATATGAATGGATTATAATTTATTTAACCAAACTCATACTGTCAGACATTTAGATTGTTTCTATTTTTATGCATCTATAATGAACTCTGTGAAGGACATTTTTGGTTGAGGCTTCTTCAAGAAAAATGTCAGTGAGATGCATCATTGGGTCTGAAGGTTTGAATATTTATGGATTACTAGGTATGGCCCCAGTGCCAGGTGTCCACTGTCAGATCCAGCACCTGGACTGAGCTCTGGAGAGAATGCTCTGAGTGGACTGGATGACACTGGGCAGTAGTGAATGGCCGCCTCCCTCAGGCTGGACCCTGGGTGTCTGTCTACTGATGGAAACAGTGTCAGATAATGGGAAAGAGTTTGAGCTTCAGAACCTGGCAGGACTGGGCCGAGCCCTGGTCCTGTCATTGGCCTGTTATGTGATCTTTGGGAACTTATGGAGACTTGATTTCCACTTCTGTAAAATGGGAGCAATACTTACCTTAGACCTGCACTTAGCATGGGCACCAATGGCCTGTGTACTAGTTTCTGCTCTAACAAATGTCCACAAACTCGATGACTTTACACAACAGAGATGTATTCTCTCACAATTCTGGAGGCCAGAATCTGGTGTCTGTGTTACAGTTTGGCTATTCTAAAAGATATGTAGTGATATCTCACTGTTGTTTAATTTATATTTCCCTGATGACATAGTTTGTGGAGCCATCTTTTCATATGCTTATTTGCCATCTGTGTATCTTCTCTGGTGAGGTGTCTATTAAGGTCTTTGGCTCATATTTTAATTGGGCTGCTTGTTACCTTATTGTTGAGTTTTGAGAGTTCTTTGTATATTTTAGATAGCAGTCTTTTTTCAGATGTGTCTTTTGCAAATATTTTCTCCCGGTCTGTGGCTTGTCTTCTCATTCTCTTGACATTGTCTTTCACGGTTCCCTATATTTTTCGATTTTATGAAATGAGTCATCAAAATAACTAAAAACAGGACTAGAGTCTCAACTACTGAAAGATAAAGAGAAAAGAAAAGATGAAGTGTGTGATAATTTTCTCATCTTTTACAGCAGAAGTAAGCGCATGAAGGCCCACAGGCCGGTTTCTGCTTGTCACCTGTTCTTTCTCTCTTATTTTTTACCACCTGGTTTTGCAAATAAAGTTCTGCTGGAGTGCAGACATGCGCATGCATTTGCCTATTGCTGGTGGCTCCTTTCACGCTACCACAGAAGTGACTAATTGCGACAGAGACCATATGGCCTGCAAAGCCTAAAATATTTACTCTCTGACTCTTCATTTTAAAAAAGGTTGACCATTGTTTTAGAGCAAGACCTCCAAGATAGAGGGATTAAATGTTACTCATCAAATTATAAAAACATCTGCTGGAGAGTTAGGACATATTTTGGGTACTTTGCAACTCACAAGAAAGAAAACTTTACTTGAAAGATGTCAAACAACTTATGCAGGAAATAATGGGCATGAAGAAAGCATTTAAAGCAACAAAAACGAGGCTGAAATAAGACTCAGAAATGTCTGTTATTTAAACAAAATAAAAGAGACAAGCCTACTCATTAAAATAAACAAGCTGAATGTTAAGTTGTATTTAAGAGAAGGATTAAAAATAAAAACAGTGCAAAAAATTGAGTTAAAGAAAGGGAGTTGTGGTTAAAATGACTAGACATTATCTTCCCCCAGAGACCTACTAAAATGATAGCAAGAGAAAAAAATCAGTATAATTAGTGATTTCGAAGTGAACAAGTAAAAGTTCAGCCATGGATAGGAGACTTCAACAAATTCCTTTAAGACAGAAAAGACGTAACTGGCTATGCAGGGTAGAGAAAATGCAGAGGAGAGTTAAGGTAGACAGAGACAGAGATTGAGATAACTCTCCCTCTAGAGCCCAGAGTGGCTTGGATCCTGAAACCCTAGTAAATGCAGTGAGAGAACAGGCTGAAAGAAAGAAGTAACTGAACATCTATCTACACAGTCACACTCACGCTCTTTTTCCCTCCACAGAAAACCCAGCAGCCAGGTATCTGCCACCTTCTTTGGGAAACAGATCAGGGTCTTCTTTTAAATAAGCTGAAAGACCCCAGAGAAAAGGCCACCTGCTTTTTCTGTCCTTTGGGGACTTCCATTATTTTGGCTACCTCCTTACCTAAGCATCAGAAAGTAGCACCTGTAAGTGAGAATCTGAGTAAGTGGGAAGGAGACCAGGTTTCTCCCAAGATGGCTCATTCACATGGCTGTGAGAAAAAGGCCTCAATTCCCTGCTGGCTGTTGGCGGGAGGTTTTAGTTCTCAATTCGTGGACCTCTCTTCAGGGCAGCTTCTCCCAGACTGATGGATCAGAAAGAGAGAGAAAGAACAAGCACTAAGAGGAAGGCTTTTGCAACTTAGTCTTGGATTGTACACCATCACTTCCATTTTCTTCTGTCATTAGAAACAAGTCACTGAAGCCACATTCATGGGGAGGAGAATTAGGCTTCACCTCTTGAAGGAAGGAGAACCAAAGCATTTGGGAACACATTTTAAAACAACCACAGACTCTTAACTAAAAGAAGAGGCAAAAATCAATACATAACTAAAAATAATTTTAGAGAAAGCTGAGGTACTACAAAAGATAACAAAAGAATGTAATGGATATCCTCAGAGAGACTATTACATTCATTAAATAAATAACAAAATGGATGTTATGGAAACAAAATGAAAAGAACCAGATAGAGATCTTGGGGATTAAAAGTTGCTTATTTCTTTCTTGATTCACTTTTTTTTTTTTAATTTTGCTTTTTTTAAAAAATTGAGGTGAAATTTACATGATGCAAAACAAACCATTTAAAACATATAATTCCGTGGAATTCACAGCATTGTGCAACTATTCCCTCTGCCTAGTTCTAAACATTATCCTCATCCCCAAAGGAGATACATCCTTCCAAAGGAGACTGTATCCATCACGCCTGGCAGGTGTTCCCCAGCCCCTCTCCAGCCTCTGGCAATCACCCATCTGCTCTCTGTCTCTGTGAACTTGCCTATTTTGGACAGTTCCTGTAATGGAATCACACAAAATGTGACCTTTTTTTTCTGTCTGACTTTTTTCACTTAGCATGATGTTTTCAACTGCCGATTTTTTAAAAAATTTCAAATTAGTAGAAGGATCAGAGGTTAAATTAGAAGAAACATCTAAGAAAGGGGGTGATACAGAAAAAATGAGGGAAATACGAGCGAACAGCAGTGTTAGGAGATCAATCCAGTGGTCCAGGATCTGATATAAACTCCAGAATGAACAGAGAAAATAGAAAGGAGAAGTTTATGAATGAAATAATATAAGAAAATTCCTCAGAAATAGGGACTCAAATGTCTAAAGGAGCAGCATAATAAATCGCAATAGGCCCACATTAACACAATCTATCGTGACATTTCAAATCATGGGGGGACAGAGAGAAGATATTAAAAGTTTCCAGAGGATGGGGGAAAAACAAAACCCAGGAAATCAAATGGGCAGAAATTAAAGAAAAACTCTCTCAAAGATAACTTCTGTGTCAAAAATAAATTAATACTGACAATGAAGAATATCTAGAACATAAGAATATACGAGAATGAAAACACTAGGTGATGATGCTTAGAAATACCTTTTGAAGGAAAATCTTACCCTTAAAACACTCATATAACCAAACAAGTGTAACCAGTATGTTGAACAAGCAAGACTCCTATAATTCTCTTTTAAGGAGAAAAACATCTTTACTTTTGAGCATCCCTTTCATCTGTTTGGTTGGGTTGCTCTTCTTCCCCTAACACCTAAAGGATGGGTATACTCGATCCTTTTCTGATAACTCTCAGGTAGTTAAGATTGCATATAATCACTTTAGAGCACAAGCAAAGTCTTGAGTAATTCAAAGTGTTTCTGACACCGTCATTCCCACTCCAACCCCCAGTCCCTTTTGGTTTGGAGCTGAAGGAAAGGAGGAGAAGAAATGGGGCATATAAAACATGTACTTGCCAATACTGTCCTAAGATGGCTCACATTCTTTGTACTTGGAATGTGGTTAAAGCAAATTGCCTTATGATCACTTTCCTCATTTCTTAAGAGGTTCCTCTGCTGCGTCCTTGCCTACAGCTCTTGTTTCTTGTGCACGTTCTCTCCATCTGGTCCCACTGTCCTCCCTCAGCCTCATCTGATGCCACGCTGTGACCTTCTAGGTGCAGTCGTCTGTGCTTTCTCAGGGGTGGGTCAGACCTCAGTTCTCTGTGTCCCCAACTGCAGAGAACTTCCAAACTCTGCTGTAACCCGCCCACCCACTCGGGCTCAGGAGGTTGCATCGTCCATGCTGCTCCTTCGAGCCGGGTCTGACTTAATACACGGCTTTCTCCAAATAAATACTCTCTGCAAGTGGGTTCCAAACCTCTTTGTTCAATCCTACTGTATCCATATTGTGGTCCCTAACCAGTTCTGGAGCACTGTGCGTAAGTGTTCTGCATCGTGTTGCATCTCTGATCTGATCTCAATTTTGGTATATTTGGGGGGAATATATTGTTCACTCAGCCAAATTCTGCAATTTAGCAACATGTTACACCAGAAAGAATTACAATCGATGAATTAAAGAATTAAAACAGATTAAGCATGCAATTTAAAAAGTCAGGGAAGATCAACTAAATTAATAAAGAATTGGCCTGCAATGCAGGAAACAAGGGTTCAATCCCTGGATCAGGAAGATCCCCTGGAGGAAAGTGAAGTTGCTCAGTTGTGTCCGACTCGTGGACTGTAGCCTACCAAGCTCCTCCGTCCATGGGATGCTCCAAGCAAGAGTACTGGAGTGGGTTGCCATTTCCTTCTCCAGGGGATCTTCCCACCAAGCTCCTCCGTCCATGGGATGCTCCAGGCAAGAGTACTGGAGTGGGTTGCCATTTCCTTCTCCAGGGGATCTTCCTGACCCAGGGATTGAACCCAGGTCTCCCACATTGCAGGCAGACATTTTAACCTCTGCACCACCAGGGAAGCATGGCAATCCACTCCAGGATTCTTCTTGCCTGGAGAATCCCAGGGTCAGAGGATCCTGGCAGGCTACAGTCCATAGGGAGGCAAAGAGTTAAACATGACTGAAGCAACTGAGAACTCAGGTATAGGAGAACACACAATAAAATTGATAAATCATTGGGAAATAAATACACTACATTGGAAACAAACAAGAGAAAATACTGCTGATCGAAAAGAAATTTTAGAAAAAGGTTTTAAAACTTTTTATTTTAATTTGGAGCATAGCAGCAGCAGATGATTAACAATGTTGTGATAATTTCAGGTGGACAGGAAAGGGACTCGGCCATGCGTATACATGATCCATTTTCTCCCCAGACTTCCTTCCCATCCAGGCTGCCACCTAACATTGAGCAAAGTTCCCTGTGGCATATAGTAAGTAGGTCTTTGTTGGTTATCCATTTAAAAATATAGCCGTGTGTAGATGTCAATCCCAAACTCCCTAACTCTCTCTTCCCTCCACATACTTCTCCACTGGTAACCATAAGTTCATCCTCTGAGTCTGCTTCTGTTTTGTAAATGAGTTCATCTATATCATTTCTTTTAAGATTCTGCACATAAGGGATATCATAGGATATTTCTCTTTCTCTGTCTGACTTACTTCACTTGGTCTGGCAAGCATTAGGTCCATCCATGTTGTTGCAAAGGCATTATTTAATTCTTAAAAAAATGTTTTTTTGCAAAAAATTCAGAGGAGCTAAATTTGTAAACATGGTTGAAAAATATATTTTCCAGGAACTAACTATAAATGGTCAAGATTGATTTCATAAGAGATGGAAACCTAAATAGACTAAAGGCAATGGAAGAAATTGAGAACGTTATTAAAAAGCAACCTTTCCACAAAAGTGTAGATCCAGATGGTCTCAAAGGTAAGTTCTTTCAAATGTTCAAGTAACAGATGAACCTGATACTATTTAAACTCTTCCAGAACCGAGAGAAATAAGGATGGCTCCCAAATTCTTTTTATAAAACTATCATAACATGGATACCAAAATTTGACAAAATTAGCACATAGCTAGAGAACTTCAGACCAATCTCACTTAACACAACCATGAAAAAATATCATTTCCACAGCCTCTTAAATGAACAAAATACCATGTTCAAGTGGGGTTCTTCCTACAATTCAAAGGCCTTTCCAAGTTATAAAATTATACATTAATGTACCAAAGGGAAAAGACAAAAGAAGGCCAACTCAATTAGATACCAAAAAGGAATTTTAACTGAATCCAACATTAACTCCTAATTTAAAACAAACAATAAACTAACTTCATATATGGGAGTGGGTGCACATGTGTGTGCGTGCGAGGTCAGTTCAGTCGTATCTGACTCTTTGTGACTCTATGCACTATAGCCCACCAGCCTCCTCTGTCCATGGGATTCTCCAGGCAAGAATACTAGAGTGGGTTGCCATGCCCTGCTCCTGGAGATCTCCCCAACCCAGGGATGGAACCTGCGTCTTCTGCACTGCAGGCAGATTCCTTACCGCCGAGCCATCAGGGAAGCCCACAGATGAGAGCAGATGGTACACCTCTCCAGTGTCCATTCACTGCCCATTGGAGCAGCCGAGAGTTTGAGTTTTACTGACCCTCACCCTGCCCTAAGGGAGATTCCTTAGCCCTAAATTGGTTAGTACAATTCCACCGCCACAAGGAACAGTTAAGGATGGACAGTAACACAGCAAGTCGTTTCCTGACCACAATGGCCGCTTCAAATATGAATAAAGAGTCTTCGGACAGTGCAGTCAGAGTAAACCTCAGGACTTTTACTTTCTTCAAAGTTGAAGGAAGAGAAGTTGTCTTTTCTTCTGGATTATACGGTTTGGGAATGTCAGGCCTTGAACTGGGTGATCTTTTTTTTTTTTTTCCCCTTTAAGAGGAAAACCAACCAGATAGCAAAGCCAGAATATAGAGGAGAGCATAGCTCAGGGAATTGCAGTGACAGTGGAGTCCTGATCAAATTGCACCTGAAGCTTAATCTACCTTCGGGCTATTTTTTTTTTTTAAAGTTCTCTTTATTGTTTGAGGCAGCTCGAGTGGGTTTTCTATGACTTGCAGCCAAAAATACTCTGATTCAGGCTGATACTTTCTTACTATGATTTAAAAAGTTGAGCTCAAATCAATCTAATGCTGAGAGACTAGCTGCATGCTCATTAAACCCAGGGTATATAAATGAAAACAGCATCTGCAATAGCTGACCTGGGGAAAATCCTGGATTTCTGGGCATATGAGGTCAAAGAGAGATGGACAAAGATGAGGCTGAAAAGGCCTGACAGCTCTGGGGACTCGGAGATGAAAGGCCCAGAGAAGACAGATGCTCTTTGCTGACTTGCTCAAAATCAGCTCCCAGGTCAGGGGGCTCTCGCTACTTTCCCTGAGGCCCGTGGTTCTCATCTTGCAGTGATTTTTCCTTCCAGAGGACATTTGGCAGTGTTGGAAGACATCCCTGGTTGTCACCTTCAGCGGGGAGGTGTTACTGGTATCAAGTGGGTGGAGGTCAGAGATGCTCCCAAACATCTACCAAAAACAGGGACCCTCCCCAGCCCCTACCTCCACCCCAACCCCCAACAAGGAATTATCCAGCTGAAGATGTCCCTAGTAAGAATGCGTGCATGCTAAGTCACTTCAGTCGTGTCCAACTCTGTGCGACCCCATGGACTGTAGCCTGCCAGGCTCCTCTGTCCATGGGATTCTCCAGGCAAGAATACTGAGGTGGGTTGCCATGCTCTCCTCCAGGGGATCTTCCTGACCCAGGGATCAAACTCTTGTCTCTTATGTCTCCTGCACCGGCAAGTGGATTGTTTATCACTAGCACCACCTGGGAAGCCCCCTAGTGAGAATGGATACATGTATATGTGTGTCTGAGTCCCTCCATTAAACGACAATAACCCCAACACAAAAGAAAACGTTTTTAAAAAAGTTGTTCCTAGGGCCGAGGTTGAGAAATCCGGCCTTTACGCTCTCAATTTTGCTGGTTTATGTCCGCACTTCCTCCCTTGGCTGTGTGGGCAACCTCGCAGTGTGGCCAAGGTGCTCTCACAGCACACGTCATTGAGGTTAGACGAAAGACAAAAGTACTGAAAAGCAGGAGCCAAATGTCATTATTCACAAATGATACTACTCGATACCTGCAGATTCTAAGCCTGCCCACTGAAAGACTGTTAGAAACAACAGGAGAATTCAGCAAAGTGGTGGATTCCAACATAAATATTCAAGACCCACCATTTTGCTCTATACTAAAAATATCCCCTTGAAAAGTACTATAAAAAATCTAAAAGAGTGCAAAATATTTGACTACATAGTTACTCTGAGCTGAACAGTATCCTTGCTCAGACAGTAAAGAATTTGCTTGCAGTGCGGAGACGTGGGTTTGATCCCTGGGTTGGGAAGATCCCCTGAGGAGGGCATGGCAACCCACTCCAGTATTCTTGCCTGGAGAATCCCCATGGACAGAGGAGCCTGGTGGGCTATAGTCCATGAGGTCGAAAGAGTCAGACACGGCTTAGCAACTGAACAACAACAGCAAAGACGACTACTAGCTTCTCTTGAGAGACATACAGAAAGTCACTTCAGATCAGAAGCAAGTTCTTGTTGTTGGGTGTATTTGACGTCGCAAGAGCATGATCTCAAACTGAACTGATCAATGAAATTCCAAATAAAATTTTGTAGGATTAAAAAAAAATACAGTGAAATAAAATGAAAGTTTATCTGGGGAGAAAAGAACCCTGCAAAAATAACTGGGAAAATCCTGAGAAAAAAGACTGCTGACACAGGGCCAGCTTGATTAAATACAAAAACATCTGAAACTCGGCAATTAAAGCAGCTTGATACTGGAGGAGTAGGCAGGTGGATGAAACAATATAGAAACCAGAAATAGACTCAAGGACACCAGAGAATTTGGTTTATGGGAAAGGTAGAATTTCATGGGACAAATCTCTGGGGTAACAGAAAACCTTCTCAACCCTTCGATCTGTGATTTAGACTCTCGACAAAGGGTTCATTTTCAGAATATAGAAATAACTCGTTCAAATCAATAAGAAAAATGAAAACGAACAAAATGGACAGAATACTTGAACAGCCATGGGAGGAAAGAAGCTGTTCCAAAGGCCTGAAATCTTTTGAAAAGTAGTTCAGCCTTGTTAGTTAGGGAACTGCAGATTAAAATCCCAGTGAGATGCCACTGCACACCCACCAGCAAGGCTGAAATTTAAGAGACAGCACAAACTGTCGGTGAAGACACAGAGCAACCAAAACTCTTATACTGTGGTGAGAGTGTCCATTCATGTAGCTACTCTGCAAAGCTACTTTCTAAGCCCTCTGGAAAACTAAATTTAAACAGAGTCCACATACCATGACAGAGAAATTTCCCTCCTTGATATATAACTACCTGAACCACTCAAATGTCCATCAATAGTAGAAAGAACCATTTTTTGTGAGGCTCGGACAATGGAGTATATAGTGGTGGAAATGAATGAACTCTAACCACATGTAATAAACATAACATTGAAAAAGAGAATGGTTCTGAATGATTGCATTTATAGAACGTGAAAGCATAGGCAGAACTAATCTACGATGACAGATGTTGGGTTATCTTTGGGGAAAAGGAGGATGTGACTGGGCAGAAGCGGGAAGGGTTGCTGACAATATTCTATTCCTGATGAGGCTGTGTTTCCTTAGCGAAAATTCAGGGTATATTTGGGCGTGAAGGGGAGGGAAAAGTTTTTCTTGAGCCTCTTAGGGTGGTTAGCCGATCTGAAAATTAAACTGACAGGGACAGATTAAGAGAAGAAAAGCATGCAAATTTATTGAATGTAAGTTTTACCTGACATGAGAGTCTTCAGGAGGAAATGAAGACTCAAAAAATAGAACTGAGTATTTTAGGCTGAGTCTGATGAAGAGTGGGCAATTGGGGAGGCTACAAAAGAGTTAGGCATATGAGGTTAGTTTGGGAACTAGGGGCAACGTAGCAAGGTTGGTCTGTTAGGATTCTTCTTGGCATCTCTTTGTAAGGACAAAGATGTTCCTTTCCTCCAGGTATGGGGAGAGCAACTCTCACGTGAAGGCTTTACGATTTGTTTCAGAGAAGAAGGAGGAGGGGTGGAGAAGGTCGGAGTGACCTTCCAGCTTCTGTCATTTTTCTCAAAATCCTTCAGCTTAAAATATCCCATATGTCAAGGTGCTGCATTTGGTGGGGAGCGTGTCCTGAACACCACTAGGCACTCTTCTGTACGTATGCCATGCATCAATAAAAAGGTTAAAAAAGAAGTACAGAAACGTAAAGTTTATTTGAAACAGCTAATGAAGACTCCATGCTGTGTTGAAGGCCATTCAGCAGCATGTCTGTGACTCGTGGCTTCCCTGTGATACACAGAGTGAATATTGCTGACCTCAGATGGTTTTTATGAGAATTAAATGAGACAATGGATACGGAAGAGTTTTGTAATCTGTAAAAGGCACTGTAGTGATTTTTATCGTTATCGTGTGTTCCCACTGCCGAGAAGGGCACACACAGAGTTATGACTACCAGCGCTTCCTGGGCCTGAAGCCCTCTTGTTCAGTTCTTTTATGGAGAATTCTCTCTTTATCAATTAAATCTGCCCCAGCTTTCCTTTCTTCAGCACCTTGCCACCGCGCTCCCAAGATTAATTCTTCCCCTAGGACAACGGAAGATGGATGACCTTCGCGTTCCTTCAGCTGATTAAAATCATTTCCTCTCTGTTGAGAGTCCATTCATGTGAAACTGTGTTTCTGAGTGCTGGCCTCAGAATCCAGCCCCATGCACTGGAATCGCAGCCTTGTGATGGCCGGGCTTTCCTCTTCCTTCCTGGCAGCATTCCACAGGCCTCGAAGATGCCTGGTCCACAGCTGCATCTCCAGGCTCAGGTGGAGGATGGCCAGCTGAGGGGAACTGGCTGTGGATGCAGCCGCATCTGTGTATATGTGAATATTAACATGCAACCATCATAACCATTCATCCCGTGCATGGCCACTGGGTCCTTACTACACCGCCTGTGGGGTAGATAACACAAGCCTCATGTGACAGCTGCGGCGACTGAGATTTAGAGGCAAAGGGCGACTGAAACAAAGTCATGGAGTACCAAGTCACAGAGGAGACTCGAACCTAGGCTTGTTTGACCCCAGAGCCCAGGCTGGTTCATCTATTCGACAACTTATGAAGTCCCTGCCACGTGCCAGGCGCTTGGTTATGTGAGTGAGAAAGCTTCCTGCTGCCAGGAGCATACACTCTGTTGGAGGAGATAGACAACTGATAAACATAATGAGTCAATCCATCATGCAGTCTGTTAGCAGGACAGATGCTCTGGGAAGATTGAGTTGAGTTGAGTAAAGGGGATCAGAAGTGCTGGAGGTTGTGAAAGGGGGTGTCTTGGCTTGCAGTTGAAGTGATGGTGGTCAGGAGACACTTTTTTGAGAAGTGTCTCAAAGAAGTAGCATTTGGACAAAGTCTTAAAGAAGGCAAAGGAATTAGCCATGTGGCTACCTGGAGAGAGAGTGAGTCAGGCTGAAGGAGAACCCAGTACACAGATCCTATTGTGGAGAAGCTTGCCATGTCTTGGGAGACAGAAAGGAGGCCAGAGTTAGTGAAGAATCAGTGGTAGTAGACAAGGTGAGCCTGTGACTGAGGACCCGGTGATGCAGAGCCTTGCAGATCATTGCCAAGACCTTGGCCTTCACTCTGAGCAAAATAGGGAGCTAGTGGGCTTCGGGCAGAAGAACATCTCTGTCTGACTTGAGTTTGGAGTGCCAAGTTACTCCCAAATGTTACAGGAAAGTCTCCCCCTTTCAGGGCCCAAGAGTGGGTTCTTGTCTAACAAAAATGAATTGTCTGTGGAGATACACATGCTGCCAAAGCAAGAGACTTTATTGGGAAGGGGTGCCCGGGCAGAGAGCAATGAGGTAAGGGAGCCCATCACATGTGGCTGGGACTCGAATCTGGCCAAGCAAACCCGGCTGAGACGTAGGCATTACTGGGATGCTTGTTATTAGCAGATGCCAGGCCTACCGCAGAATCCCACATCCCTGTGACCACGGCCAAGGTCCTGGACACCCCTCTTTCTGTCCTCAGCTTGCACTGTGCTAAGTCGCTTCAGTTGTGTCTTTTTGTGACTCCATGGACTGTAGGCCACCAGGCTCCTCTGTCCATGGGATTCTCCAGGCAAGAACACTGGAGTGGGTTGTCATGCCCTCTGCCAGGGGATCTTCCCGACTCAGGAATTGAACCTATGTCTCTTATGTCTACCTTCATTGGCAGGTGGGTTCTTTACCACTGGTGCCACCTGGGAAGCCTCGGCCTTGGCTTGCTCCCCCTCTAATCCTATTTCTTTTCGGCTGCCAGTCTTGGCTTGGGGACCTACTTTTGTTCTGGCCTCACCTCCCTGAGTTCCTACCCTTCTGGTCGCACCTCGTGCTGCGAGCTTGGTTGTCCCTTGATCCAACTGCAATTGAACCAAGGAGAAACATGCTTCCTCTCCCACCCCCACGCCTGGGAGGAGTTGAGAGGCCCAGTAGCTCACAAGCAGATGTTTGGGTTGGAGGGTCCAGTCCACAAAGGCCTAGCGGTCAGCCAGCCTGGCCCTGGTGATGGTGACGAGGACGCTGAACTCTGCCAGCAGGACTCAGAGACAGCTGGTGTCTGACTCTCTCCGGTAGGGAGAAAGGCAGGAAGTCAGAGGGGATGTTCAGAATGGCTTGGGGGCGAGGTGGAGTGAAAGCGGAAGGCACTGGAGGGGAGTCACAGATTGCAACTGACCGAATCTGGAGGAGATGCAGATCCAGAATGGCATCTCCACGAGGTGGCCTGAAGGGTCCTCTGTGGCTGGGGAATCCCGGGGACACGGGGAGGTACTCACTGGAAGGGGCGAAAAGGACCGAATCCACAAAGCCTGTGGATTCTGATCACAGGGCTGCCGGCCAGGGTCTGCCGTCCTCGCTCAGATGGGCTGATGTGTTTTTCATTTTAATTGGGCACATAAGTAAAGGCAATGAAACCTGTATTCTTGTGAAAGGAGTTGGAAGGGACTGGGGTGGGAGTTCGGGCGAGTCATCACTGCCAACACTCCCCACTTCCGGCATGTGGTAGGTGGGGCAAGGGCATCCTGCTTTTGCAAACGTGTATATCTGTGCCCCCTCTGCCCCAAGACAAGAAATGGGTTTCACAGAATTGTCTACAGTCTCACCCAGGCCCCATGGGGCCAGAGTAGGGAGAAGGCTGGGAAGAACAGAATTCTGTCCACAGCCAGAATGGGGGCAAAATTGTGCCCAAGGTCAGATGCCAGTCCAAGGTCAGGATGGGAACAGAGTCTGAGCTCTGCGTACAGGGGGCCAAGGTTGAGTCTCCCTCTGTGATCAGGTCTGGGCTCTGTCAGATCCGGATAGGTCTCTTTCGTTTCCAGGGCACATTTGCCATTTGCTGTGTGTCGCTAGAGGCTGGCTGGTGTCTGCTTTGGTTTCCTGGTTCACCTCTGAGCAAACCAAACACACAGCGACTTGACGGCAAGTGCCCCACCTCTAACCCCAGACCCGGGTGTCGTAGGCGTCTGCCTCCCAGAGCAAAGCAGATCTCCAACAGGAAACTAGAGTCCTTCCCAGCTTCTGGGTCCTTTCCAGACCCAACTGGCCCCTCTCCTCCTCTGTAAGGCCCACACTGTGTCCCACACTTTCCTAGGTGAGCTCTCCAGATCTTTAGAACAGACACTCCAGAGGAGAGGGTAAGAATTATACCCATTTTATGGGCAAGGAAAACTGAGGCCCAGTTCTTGTCTGCATCAGGGATCTGTGTATTCCTTCATTTCAGATTGTTTCTACCCTCTTTTGCTCTGGATTTCGAACACGTTTTTTTCTTTTTCACCTAAGTGGTCCGAGGCAGGACCCCTGATGCAGGGGCGGGGTGATGAGACATAGTCTCATCTCTAGTCAGCCTGGACCAGCCTGGGCGTCCCTTTCTTAAGGGTATTCCACACTGGCGGAACAAATGGTCAAAGCAGATTTCTTCGCTGTGCGCGGGAGGGGGCCGAGGTGGGGGCAGGTTTTCTTACCTGTAAAGGGGCTGCAATATCCCGATATCCCGTGGTGGAAGCAGCCGATCCTTGTGCTCTTGCGCGGAGGTTCTAGTCATCACAGGCTCTCAGGGTGTTAGTGGGGGAGGCGAGGAGTGACGTTTACGGGCAATCCCTGGGTTTTCAGAACCCACCTCTGAAGAGTGAACTGGTGGGGGAGGGGTGGTCTGCATGCGCCCCCCTTCCTCCTAGCTCCCCTGCCTCCACCTCGCTCCAGTGCCTGGGGAAGGGGCCACAGGCCGCTCACTCCCCGTCCCGGGGTGAATGTAGGAAGGCAATTAGACTCTTTTTGCAGCTGGAGTCAGACTGTGCAAGGGTCTCGAGAACTTCTCATCGCTGCCTTCTCCCTCAACATAGCCTCCTTAGGTCTCCAGGTCTCCGGGCCCCTCCCCTTTCTGAAGCCCTGCCCTCTTTCTTCCCCTGGACACCCACGCTTGGCTTTGCGGAACTGACTTTCCCGGTGGCTGGCAGGAGGGAGGAGGCGGCCGGATCCTCCGCGTGCGTGCAGAACAAAGAGACCCACTGTTACTCCCTTTCCACCCAGCACCTGTCAGGACCTGACAAACGAGCGTGGGCACCCTGGGTGACAGAGATGGATGGGGATCCCCGCGCTCGCGCCCCACACACACTGCCCGTCTGTGTATCCCTCCCCTTGGGATCAGCCTAATCAGATGGCCGTTTATGGAGCCATTACTCAGTCATTTAGTTGTGCTCGGGGTAGGCAGGAATGTGAAGTTTCACAAAGAATATAATTAGGACCCCTTCCTGGCGTCTGCTGGAGTGGGCCACGCGAGTCCCATTAGGTGGCGATGCTGATGACAAACCCACTGGCTCCAATCAGATTGAAGGCCCACCTGGTCCTTCCCCCGGCTGGGCGTGCGCAGACTTCATCCCCTCTCAGCCCCACTAGGGTGAGACCTGAACAGCCAGACCTCAGCTGTGGACCAGTGGGTTTTCTGAGCTCCAGGGTTCTGGCCACAGAGAAAGGCAACCTGGGTGCCCTGCGGAACACTTCCAGCTATTGTTTAAAACTGGGGATCCAAGTGGGGCATAGCACGTGGGATGGAGGCAATTCCCTGGGAAGAGATTCTCTTATGTTTTGGCAGCAATATATTCTCTGTCCCGGGGCCTGTTATTATACAATAAAATAGGAAGCCTGGGAATCAATACAGAAACGTAAAAAAAAAAAAAAAAAAGTTCTGAATCATTTTCATAACCAGCAAATGTGATTTTCAGCTGAGAAACGTTTTCTTTTCTATTCTGAAATGGTGGGAGGGGTTTTCAAGCCTGGTCTCTGGGACTAAAGCTCTTTGCTACTTATAGGAAAATATTACCCAGAGGACAGGCTGCAACAGACTGGGCTGTGATGAGCTGAACTTGGCTATAATAATAATGGGGTATGTTATGTTACTGCCTACCTTGCAAGCATCTTTTGGATGACTATTTCCCAAGTGGTGCTAGTGGTAAAGGACCCACCTGCCAGTGCAGGAGACTTAAGAGATGTGGGTTCGGTCTCTGGGTTGGGAAGATCCCCTGGAGAAGGAAATGGCAACGCACTCCAGTATTCTTGCCTGGAGAATCCCATGGACAGAGGAGCCTGGAGGGCTATAGTCCATAGGATTGCAAAGAGTTGGACCTGATTAAATGGACTTAGCCCAGATTGGGTGCCAGCTCTGTGCTAGGTACTTTTGTGTTGAATAAGTTATATGTTTGAACAAATCCTTGTAGGGTTCATCCGCTCTAGACCCATCACCATGTAGAAAGTCCCCTCTACACTTCTCCCAACAGATGGGCCTAGAAGTTTTCCTTGAATACTTGCAATGGGAACAACTCACTAACTCCAAAAGCCTATGCCATTTTCTTTTAATAGCTCTAAGTATTTTTAAATGCTTTTGACTTGTGGTCACGGTGTGGGAGTCAGCACACACTAGAACCTTCCTGTTCCACGTCTGAACACATGCAGAGAGTTAAATGTAAGTGCTGTGTAGGTACAAAGGGAATTTTGCCTTATTTTTGATAAGACCAGGCATATTAAAAACACTATAATAAATTTCAAAAGCCAGAAGTCAAATAGAGATACCAGTGTGTAGAGGCTGGAACTCTGACACCCTCAGTGCACTGAGAGTGGAATAGCCTGTGGGCCAGGAATTCACACACAGTCACAGACACACACACACCAAAAGCAATACAAAACAGGAAAATGGAACATATAGTGATGGGAAAAAAAAAAAAAGAAAACGAATAGAAACCTACCCTGAGATGCCCAAATATTAGACTTAACAGACAGAATCTTTAAAGCAGCTATATAAATATGTTCAAAAGACGAAAGGAAAATGCAGTCTTAATGAGTCAACAAATAGAGAATTTCAGCAGAGAAAAGGAAATTAAAAAGAAATGAAAATTCTAGAAATTACAGTAGTTGAAATAGAAAATTCACTGGATGGGCTTAATAGCAGTCTAGAGGTGATAGGAGTACAAATATGTGAATTTGAAGACATCAGTGGAAATGATCCAACTGGAGCCAGCAGAAAGGAAAATGATTGAAGAAAAATGAACAGAGCCTCAGAAGGGCATGGGACAGTATCAGATGGTCTAACGTACGTGTAACAGAAATTCTAAAAGGAGACTCTAATGAAAATTGGTCAGGAATAAGATAAAGAAGGCTGAGCACTGAAGAACTGATGCTTATGAACTTTGGTGCTGGAGAAGATTCTTGAGAGTCCCTTGGATAGGAAGAAGATCAAACCAGTCAATCCTAATAGAAATCAACCCTGAATATTTATTGGAAGGACTGATGCTGAAGCTGAAACTCCAATAAATTTGGCCACCTGATGCGAAGAGCCTGTTCATTGGAAAAGATCCTGATGCTGGAAAAGATTGAGGTCAGNTCTGGGACTAAAGCTCTTTGCTACTTATAGGAAAATATTACCCAGAGGACAGGCTGCAACAGACTGGGCTGTGATGAGCTGAACTTGGCTATAATAATAATGGGGTATGTTATGTTACTGCCTACCTTGCAAGCATCTTTTGGATGACTATTTCCCAAGTGGTGCTAGTGGTAAAGGACCCACCTGCCAGTGCAGGAGACTTAAGAGATGTGGGTTCGGTCTCTGGGTTGGGAAGATCCCCTGGAGAAGGAAATGGCAACGCACTCCAGTATTCTTGCCTGGAGAATCCCATGGACAGAGGAGCCTGGAGGGCTATAGTCCATAGGATTGCAAAGAGTTGGACCTGATTAAATGGACTTAGCCCAGATTGGGTGCCAGCTCTGTGCTAGGTACTTTTGTGTTGAATAAGTTATATGTTTGAACAAATCCTTGTAGGGTTCATCCGCTCTAGACCCATCACCATGTAGAAAGTCCCCTCTACACTTCTCCCAACAGATGGGCCTAGAAGTTTTCCTTGAATACTTGCAATGGGAACAACTCACTAACTCCAAAAGCCTATGCCATTTTCTTTTAATAGCTCTAAGTATTTTTAAATGCTTTTGACTTGTGGTCACGGTGTGGGAGTCAGCACACACTAGAACCTTCCTGTTCCACGTCTGAACACATGTAGAGAGTTAAATGTAAGTGCTGTGTAGGTACAAAGGGAATTTTGCCTTATTTTTGATAAGACCAGGCATATTAAAAACACTATAATAAATTTCAAAAGCCAGAAGTCAAATAGAGATACCAGTGTGTAGAGGCTGGAACTCTGACACCCTCAGTGCACTGAGAGTGGAATAGCCTGTGGGCCAGGAATTCACACACAGTCACAGACACACACACACCAAAAGCAATACAAAACAGGAAAATGGAACATATAGTGATGGGAAAAAAAAAAAAAGAAAACGAATAGAAACCTACCCTGAGATGCCCAAATATTAGACTTAACAGACAGAATCTTTAAAGCAGCTATATAAATATGTTCAAAAGACGAAAGGAAAATGCAGTCTTAATGAGTCAACAAATAGAGAATTTCAGCAGAGAAAAGGAAATTAAAAAGAAATGAAAATTCTAGAAATTACAGTAGTTGAAATAGAAAATTCACTGGATGGGCTTAATAGCAGTCTAGAGGTGATAGGAGTACAAATATGTGAATTTGAAGACATCAGTGGAAATGATCCAACTGGAGCCAGCAGAAAGGAAAATGATTGAAGAAAAATGAACAGAGCCTCAGAAGGGCATGGGACAGTATCAGATGGTCTAACGTACGTGTAACAGAAATTCTAAAAGGAGACTCTAATGAAAATTGGTCAGGAATAAGATAAAGAAGGCTGAGCACTGAAGAACTGATGCTTATGAACTTTGGTGCTGGAGAAGATTCTTGAGAGTCCCTTGGATAGGAAGAAGATCAAACCAGTCAATCCTAATAGAAATCAACCCTGAATATTTATTGGAAGGACTGATGCTGAAGCTGAAACTCCAATAAATTTGGCCACCTGATGCGAAGAGCCTGTTCATTGGAAAAGATCCTGATGCTGGAAAAGATTGAGGTCAGGAGGAGAAGGGGGCGACAGAGGATGAGGCGGTTGGATGGCATCACTGACTCAGTGGATATGAGTTTGAGCAAACTCTGGGAGATAGTGAAGGACAGGGAAGTCTGGTGTGATACAGTTCATGGGGTCACAGAGTCAGGACATGACTGAGCAACTGAACAAAAACAAAATATTTGAAGAAATAAGTAGCTGAAAATTTCTCAAATTGATTTTAAAAAGAAGAGAAAAACATAGACTTACAGTATCAAAAAGCTTAGAGACTGCGAAGAAAAATAAATTCACACTTCCCTATGTCATAGTCAGACCACTCAAAGCTAAATATAGAGAAAATCTTGAAAGGAGCCAGAGGAGGGGAAAAAGACACATTCCATACTAGATAACAATAATTAGAACTGCCATGGACTTCTCAGAAAGAGTGGGGGCCAAAAGACAAAGGAATGATAGCATTAAAATGATTAAAGAAAAAACCCAACCTGTCAGCCCAGGCAGTTTTACTCTCTATACTGAGTGAAACATCCTTTAAAATGAGGATGACACGGAGTCACTTTTAGACAAATGAAAGCTGAGAAAAGGTTTTGTTGGCAGATGATCTGTACAGAAGATCTTCTAAAGGGTGTTCTCCAGGCAGAAAAGAAAGGATGGGAAGTTACCTGGTGGAAACTTGCATCAACACCAGGAGGGAAGGAGCAGAGCTAACGTTTTACTCTCATGAATTTAAGAAAAGACAACTGACTGTTTAAAACTAAATGATAACATTTTAAGCATTGTTCAAAACATATGTAAGAAGTTAATGATATGACAACAAAAACAGAGAGAAGGGAGGGTGTTAATACACTTACTATACTTGCGAAGTGGGAAACAGAAAAGGGGGGGAGTGTGAAGGATCATGTAGGAGGTGGAAAGTGGTTCCAAACTAAGGATGCATACGGTGAGCCCTAGACATCCTCCTTTTTTTTAAAAAAACTTTTTATTTTGTATTGGGGTGGCTCAGTGGTAAGGAATTCGCCTGCCGATGCAGGAGACTCGGGTTCAATCTCTGGGTCAGGAAGTAGGAAATGGCAGCCCATTCTAGTATTCTTGCCTGGAGAGTCCCATGTACAGAGGAGCCCGGTGGGCTACAGTCCACATGGTGGCAGACTGTTGGACATGACTGAAGGACTAACACTTTTGCTGGGCCCATGAGACTCAACACTTGGCCACCTCCTACATGTTCATGGGGTGCCCTCTGTGCTGGTCTCTGGATTCCCAAGTTTCTCATTCCCGGGCCAGAGGGGGCAGTCTTCCAGAAGGGAGGAGTGCTGTTCAACCCCAGGCCCTGGGAGGGTGCTTTATTGGCAAGAGGGCACCAGAGACTTGGCTGTCGGCCCCAGCTTTGCCTCAGTCCAGCTCTGTGACCCTAGGGGAGCCAATTCTCACCTCTGCTTGAGGTTTCATCCCATCTGTGCAGCAAGGGGCTGGGCATGTCACACCCAGGGCCTGGGGCGAGCAAACGTTTTCAGTAAGGGCCAGAGAGCCAATAGTTTTTGGTTTTGTACGCCAGGCAGCTACTCAGCTCTGCCTTTGTGGTGGGAAAGCGGCTGTACACAGCATGTAAACAAAGGATGAGGCTGCGTCCCAATAAAACCTGTTTTACACAAACAGGAGACAGGTTGGATTTTGCCTGTGTTAACTCAAAGTCCTGTGCCCAGAGCATGGTAAAGCCAAACAAACAGAAACAATGGAGTTTGGAGCAGAGAAAGGTTTATTGCAGGGTTCTGCAAGGTGAGAAAGTGCCTCTTGTCCTAAAAGGCCTCGAGCTCCCCCAAGAATTTCCACAAAGCACTTTTAAAAGCCAATTGAGGGGATGGAGGTTGTAGGGACTGTGATGAGTTTGTGCACAGTTCTCTGACTGGTTGAGGAGAGGCAACGAGGTGATGTCACAGGGGTGAACATCATCCAGGGAGACCTGGGGCTCTGTACTCATGGTCATCAAGTCCTTAACATCTTCCTTTTGTTGGAAACAGGGAGGTTTTTCACATCTGCAAAACAACTTAGGAAATGTGCATCAAATGCTACTAGCTCCGATACTTCAGAGAGGGGCTGGAGCACAGGAAATGGGGGAGGGCTGGTCCCAAGAAGGCCCCATAGAGTCTTGCTGGATTACACGTGGACCCTAGTTTGTGGTCCTTTGCCTGAGAAGATCTCAGATTTCTGGTGCTAGAGAGATGGAGGTAGCTATAGTTGGGGTCGGGGTGCGGGGAGGGAATGTGTGGAAATGTTGCAGAAACCAGTACTTGAGAAACCAAGCACCACATTTGGAGAGTTGGAGAACTCAGGTTTATTATGCCAGCGGGTCCAGAGGAGTTAATACTCCAAGCTATGAGCCCCGAACAAAGGGGATATAGAGTTTTTATAGAGAGACTATAGTGGGCAACACTAGCTGCTAATAGGCTCGTTTAAACTACGGGGTTTTGCACGCACAGGAACAGCAGTCAAGATGGGGAGGAGGATGCCTAACCTTTACACAGACAGGCATGATTAAGCGGGTTTGCAGGGGCCAGGCAATTGCAAAGAGCAGGACAAGGGTGAGTGAGATAAGCTCCAGTTTCTAGTATTGTAAGTCCCCGCTTTCTGAGACTACATGACCTACCTGATCCAGACTTTGCAAGGAGCAAGCTGAGTTATAGAGGCAGAAGGAGCAGGAGGTTATGGAAAATTTTAACTTTTCCTCTTTGGGAATGCCAAATTAACAGCACGGTCAATAGAAAAGAAGAAATGGTTTAGAGGAGAGTACAGGCACGCGTGACTCAGGGAGGCCCTGGGAGGCTTCAGTGGTTAGGCTGAGTGTCAGTGGGTGACACCTGAGAGGGTTTGGCAGATGAAGGGCAGGGTCCACCTGGTGGGTGGAACAACATGTGCTAACACCCAGAGGCACGGTGTCGCCACACAAGCTGTAGAACTCGATAGCTGAAGCAGGAGGCACCAATGAAATCAAGGAGGACCTTAATTGCTGTGCTAAGGAGCTTGGACTTTTCAGCAACTAATTCACAGTTATTTAACTCCTCTTCAATGACTAACATTTTTCTTGGAAAGCTTCCACCCTATAACTACTAATCTCAGTAAGGGGTATTGGATATGCAATTTCTTCTAATTATGTGGAAATACTGGTTGTTTCTTCTCTGTGAGTGCTGAGACCCTGGGGTGAGGGTGGCAGTGATGGATGCCCAGGGTAGGCAAAGGGGACGAGCTGATCCAGGCTGATGTGCACCACAGTGGAGCCCGGGGCTCTTTGATTTCACACTCTGCCTCAGGCCAGAGCGATTCCGCCCATGTCATCATTATGCTCATCAAGGGAGGCTTTGTCTTCCCCTGATCGGCCTAATTGCTCTCCTCATTTGGACAGCCCTGGAGTCATTTAGTAATGAAAATCGCCACGTGCTAATATGGCATCAGGAGCTCACCTGCTTGTTGGCGTGGAGAGAGGAAGAGGTCCGGCTTGTCATTACAGGTGCAGAGCCTCGCTGAGCTGTTGCTGTGCAATTACCGTCCAACAGCCTGGAAATTACAGTCTGGTTTCAGTGGCTGCTAATGAGGACTAATTGCATGGCCACAGAGCTTCCCTGGACACTTAAAACAAATGGCCGCTGTGGGAATGGGGCAGTGGACAGGGAAAACCCCATCAATTCTTGAAACAGGGAAAGGCTGGTTGGGATTGGGAAGGGCTCAGCTAGGGGCTCCTGGGCATTAAAGTTTCATTTCCCAATTAATGTAATCAAACTAGAGTTTCATGATGACATTGACCCATCCATCCCCCATCCATCTAGCTACCTACCCATCCCCGCACCACCCATCCACCATCCATCCAGGCATTCATTGTCCATCTTCCCCTCATCTATCCACTTCCATCCATCCTCTTTCCATCTATCTTCCTCTGCATGTTTTTTCACCTGTTAACCCAGACATGCACCCAAGATTTATCTATCCATCCTTCTATCCACCTACCCATCCATTTACCCATCTATCATGTGATCATTTGTCTCTCCATCCATCCAACAAACTTCTACCCAATCATTGCTTCTTAAAGGCCTGCAGTTGATGCTGCAAGTCAAGGATGAGTCGAGTGATTCTGCACACAAGAAAATATAATAGACACAATAAATACTTTTGAATAAACAAAAAGGAGTAAATATTTTCTCAATAAAGAGATGACTATTTCAGAGATTCAGGTAAGTGGGAGGATAAGGAAAGGGGCATGGTAGGTATGAGGACAGAGAGGTATAAAGCGTTGTCCACCTCAGTCATTCATGCATGTGAGCCTGTGTTTGAGTGTGGTAACTTCCTCTGCTTAAGCCTGTTTCCCTACCCATAAAATGGGGATAAAAATACCTGCTACCCCACAAAGTTGTTATGTGGATTGCTTAAAATACTTCATGTAAAGTTTTTAGAACAACATCTAGTATATAGGAAGCATGTAAATTATTAGATGTGTATGCTGCTTTCCTTGACATCCCTAGGGCAGGGGTCCCCAACCTCTGGGATCTAATGCCTGATGATCTGAGGTGGAGTTGATATAATGATAATAGAAATAAAGTACACAAAAATTTCTAGTGCACTTGAATCATCTTAAAACTATGGCCCGTACCCTCCCTTGCCCCATCCTTGGAAAAATGTTCTTCCTTGAAACCAGTCCAGAAAGATTGGTGACTGCTGCTCTAGGAAACTACCCGCTACCATGGTTTCTGCTCCTTGCTAGGTTTTCTGCCCACCCTATTCCACCTTGTTCAGATGCTAAGTTGTGTCTGACTCTTTGCCACTCCATGAACTGCAGCACAGCATGCTTCCCCGTCCTTCACCATTTCCCAGAGTTTGCTCAAACTCATGTCCATTGATGCCATCCAAACATCTCGTCCTCTTCGTCCCCTTCTCCTCCTGCCTTCAATCTTTCCCGACATCAGGGTCTTTTCCAGTGAGTTGGCACTTCACATCAGGTGGTCAAAGTATTAGAGCTTCAGCATCAGTCTTTCCAATGAATATTCAATGTTGATTTCCTTTAGGATTGACTGGTTTGATCTCTTTGCTGTCCAAGGGACTCTCAAGAGTCTTCTCCAGCATCACAGTTTGAAAGCATCAGCTCTTTGGTGCTCAGCCTTCTTTATGGTCCAGTTCTCACATCCTTACATCACTATTAGAAAAACCATAGCTTTGACTATATGGATGGACCTTTGTCAGCAAAGTGATGTATCTGCTTTTTAATACACTGTCTAGGTTTGTCATACCTTTTACTCTACCTAGAAAGAGAAAAAGGTCATCCTAGAAATTAGAATCTCATGTAGAGCTTGTGGGCTTCCCTGGTGGCTCCGATGGTAAAGAATCCACCTGAAATGCAGGAGATCCGGGTTTGATCCCTGGGTTGGGAAGATCCCCTGGAGAAAGGAATATCTGCCTACTCCAATATTCTTGCCTGGAGAATCCCATGGACAGAGGAATCTGGCAGGCTACAGTCCATGGGGTCTAGAGACTTGGCCACGACTGAAGTGACTTGGCATGCATGCACGTAGATGTCTGTGACATAAGGGAGGTCTTGGGATTTGGGGAATGTTAATTATTTCCCCTGTGCTTGGAGCCCAGGGAGTGAGGTGCAGTAGCCAGGGAAAGATGGTAGGGTCAGGGCTACAATAGTCCGGGAAGAGCTGAGAGTTTGGGGATTTGCTGAGAGGGAAGATAGGGAGCTGTTGAAGGATGTTCTGCAAGTGATTTGAATTTATAAAGTGTTACTCTGCATGAGGAATTGATTACTGTTCATCGATTATTATCTGTGGGTTACTAATTGGAAGGCCATCTGATCATAGTGATTCAAGGATAGAGGCTGGCTGAGAACTGGTCCGGGGTCGTTTCTGGTCCCAGCTGTTAGATGCCAGGTCCCAGACTTCCCCACAATTGTTCTCTGGCCTGGGGCTCCAGGCTAGGGAAGGAATTGTAGTGCTGGGGTTCTTCTGCCCTTTCAGGGTCAGTGCAAGGGTCTACATGTCCCCACGTTCTCCCCCAGGCCTCCCTCTGCCACACACACACTCACAGACCTCTACTAAGTAGCCATTTCAAGTGTTCTTACATGCTTCCAGTGACAAGGGCACCCCTCCTTCCTGAGGTAGCCTGCTTCCTCTCCAGCCGCCTCTGCCAAAGTCCTTTGTGAGATTAAAAGTTCAAACCTATCTCTTCATGGGTTCTCATTATTCACCCTCGCCCTGAGGGCAGAAGTGGATTTCAGTGGCAGCCATGGACACGGCTCATCGGGGGCCAGGATACAGGCTTGGCTTGTGGTCGGGGTCAGTGTGTGGCCAGGCCAGTGCCCAGGCTGCCGCAGGGCTCAGGGTGGGCATTTCCCAGGAAGGTCTGGCGGGGACTAACTGTTGAGCTGACAGCCCGTCCCCACTGCCTCCCTGAGGCACCGTCTGGGGTAGTCTCCTCCATGGATGCTGGGTTTACCATGGGCTTTCCACCAACAGAATGTGTTGGAGGTAACGCACTTGCCTTTAGAGGCCTGGCAGCTTCTGCTTTTGCCTGATGAATGAGGAGCGGCCACACGGAGGAGGTGGAGAAGCCACCTCGGACGGTCCAGCCCCATGCGGCTCGCCTCTGAGTGCAGCCACGCCAGTGGCTAAACCGTGTGGAGTAGAACTGGCCATCGGGGCTCATCTGCCCACGGCATCAGAAGAAATAATACCAGTGTTATTCTTGGTATTGCTTTAAGCCATCAAGAATTGGAGTGGTTGGAATGCTTCCATGGATAACAGGGACTGGGGTCCCAGGAAGCACTTCCTGTCCACTCCAAGACACAGTGAAGTCCCAACTATAACCACCGAGCCTCAGTTCAAATCAGACCTTCATGATTTCGGCACGACCCCATTCCTGTGTGACATCACAGCTATCACAGGCTCGGTTTCGCCATCTGTAAAGTGGAGAGATTTCAATGTACTGATTTCATCTCTTTCAGCTTTTCTTTGCTGAAACCGAGGGATTCTGCTTGAGACAATGGCCTCTCCACTTCCAGGAGGCCACTTCTCAGGGGAGGTTCTCACACCCAGAGTCTCACTGCCCATTTAATAACGTGGTACCAGTCTTTCTGACCCATCCACCTGCGATCACACACCTCCGCTCCAGCTATGTGAAATTCACCCCAGTGGTCCAAGTGACATCTGGAATAGGGCTGTGTCCTGCGGTGGACCCTTGTCTAACTGGGTGTGTCACATCAAACAGCACAAAACCAACCCTACTGTCTCCGCTTCCTTGTCCCGCATTAGATTTTGGGCAAAGAGTGATTCACTTAAAAGGGGAGATGGATGGGAGCAGGTAGTGGTGTTTGGAGCAATTGATCCTGTGACAGCCCTCTCCCTGTTTTATTATGCTCTCGGCAAAAAAACCCATGATGTTTATGCAAGTTTTGTTTGAATAATCATGCCTGAAAGAGTCTGTGACTCAAACTTTCCAGCCAGTTTCTCCAAATGTGAACTTGTAAACTTTTCCTTTAGGATCTTCAGAAGATGCTTTTAGAGTTAACACGATGTCAGCTTTGGAGGCAGCCAGGAAGGGTAGGAAGGAGTCAGCTCAGTCGGGAGCCAGGGCTCAAACCACAGAAGAGAGGGTCAGAAGCCTGGGCCCCACCTGTGGAACCCTTCAGAGCTCTCTCTGGGTTGAGGAAACGGACGTCACTGCGCCCTGCAGGTGGCTGTGGCAAGATGAAGAGCTGGCAGACAGAGACAGCGCAGTCAGGCAGAACTTGGCAGAAGTCTGAGCTGTCCAGGGAAGGGACTGGGCTACCTTGGGAGGCTTGTCGTCTCCAGGAGAAGAGGACACCAAGATCCAGACAGGAGAAGTGTCTTCCCAAGGTCACCCAGCTGGGCTGCAGGGGTGCTGGGAGTAGGCACAGCTGCCGACAGCCTAGGAAGGTGGGCAGAGGGTGTTCTTTCTCAGCTAGTGTGCATGTGTCCGGCAGGGAAGTGGAGAGACTCCTTTCCCCTCTGATGCCTTCTCCTCGATGGTGAAAGGAAACAGGGCTGAATTCGAAGCTCTTTCTTGACTTCCAAGCAAGCGGAACACACCTGATGAGCCTCTTCAATATTTATTTTCCCAATAGACTCGAACAATTCTGAAGAGACATAATATTACGTTTCTTAGAAATTTCCCTGAATACATATTTATTAGGGAAACCTGCATAAGCTAAAAAGGGCTCAGATCTACTTATTTATGTATTCAGTCATCTCCAGAGTGTGGGCTCTGCCGGCGTTAATGAGAAGAGACAGTAATTAGAATGCACTGGGCCTGAGCCCCAGCTCCAAGGCCGGGAAGAGGGCCTGGCTGCCAGGCAGCGTTCTGGGGTCCCCACCCTCAGGATGCTTGTCCTTCAGGTTTGCACCTCTGGGGATCTGTGGATCTCAAACTTGGCTGTGTATTGGAATCATCTGGGAAGTTAAAAAAAAAATACTGATGCTTATGCCTTTTCACGGAGATTCTGATTTAATTTTTCCTGGGGCAGCCTTGGCATTTGGGACTTTTACAAACTCCCTGGGTAATCTATTGTGTAGCAAAATTTGAGAACCACTGACTTTGTGAACCTGTAGACCAGGCTACACTCATGTGTCATACATTCTTCTCCACTCAGTTCAGTTCAGTTCAGTTGCTCAGTTGTGTCCGACTCTTTGTGACCCCATGAATCGCAGCACGCCAGGCCTCCCTGTCCATCACCAGCTCTCAGAGTTCACTCAGACTCACGTCCATTGAGTCAGTGATGCCATCCAGTTTTTATCAAAAGTGGGCTGTGCTGATGGAAGGGGAGAGCCCAGGGCTGGGAGACATGGGCAAGGCCAGCTTCATGGACCTGTGACCTGGGCAGTGACAGAGGGGCCCATGCTAAATACTCTGCTGTATCTGTCTTGAAATTCCTAATTACTTTTTAACAAAGGCAACTTATATTTCATTTTGCATTAGTGTTAGTTGCTCAGTCATGTCTGGCTCTTTGGGACCCCACGGACTGTAGCCTACCATGGAATTTTCCAGGCAAGAATACTAGAGTGAATAGCCATTCCCTTCTCCAGGGGATCTTCCCGACCCAGGGATCAAACCCGCATCTCCTGCATTGCAGGCAGATTCTTTACCATCTGAGCCACCTGGGAAGCCCTTCATTTTGCACTGGGCCCTGCAAATTGTGTAGCTGATCCTAAGTGGAGGGCCTGATCCTAGCCACCTCTCTGGTTGTATACCTACTTGCTGTATTATGTTGGATAAGTCTTTCTTTGTCTCTGGATCTCCCAGAGACAAAAACCCATTTCTAGAATAGAAATCAATCAGCCACAAGGACTTTCTAGTACCTTCTCTGTCTGTCAGCACACACATTTCACACAAGGCCACCTAAGAAAATAATTGAGCTGTCTTCCGTCCAACACAGTAATATCACATAATGGCTGGTTGTTTCCAAAACCACACATTGTTTGATTGAATTCAGTTGGGCTCTTCTGTACTGTCCCAAACAGGTGTGTGTGCTTTAGAACCTACTAAGGGACAACATGTGTGAACGTTCCGGTTCTCACTCCCTTCCTTCTATGGTTAAGGAGCATTTCTGCTTTCCCATTCAGTTTCCTGGCAACCCCGCTTGCTAAGTAGAGCTCTGCCTTTCCAGCTGCTTCCTCACTCATCTTTTCTAAGGCAGAGTTGGAGCCAGGTAGAAAGGCTGGGGACTGCACAGGGAAAGGCAGAAGATTTGCATCAGAAAGGGACGAACTGTTCCCAGGAGAAAAAGAACTTGGCTGAGAAGGAGAGGGTGGGAAGGGAAGGAAGCATTTTACACTGAGATTTAGAATGGGGGAAAGAAAAAGGTATTTGAGGGATAGCTGCCGGGTATGTGGATATTGAGTGTGGCAGCTGGAGGAGAAAGAATTGTTAAACTATTTTTGCTGTGCACTGAGCATATATTCTGACCTCCCAGAATACATGTACACATTTTCCCTTTAGAGATTTCTCAAGAGGGTAAGCATAATTTGCTATTGCTTTCAGGTATATTTTTATGTCTGGCTACAGATTCCTTGAACCCATTTGTGCAGACTGGTCCATCTGGGACCCCAATTACATTTGGAATACGCTGGTAAGCCAGGGTTGAGTGGACGTGACAGCAGACATGAGCTGGGAAATCCTTTATTTAGTGCAGGCCTTTTATAGCCTCATGAGCTCTTGGGGTGGGAAAAGATCTTAAAAGTGGTCTTGTTAAGCCTCTCTCCTATTTGAAATTTCTAGAGCATCTCTACTAAGTCCGCTCTCAGCTTATATACTTCCTGAGAAAAGGAATACAGGAATGCACTGCCTCCAGGGAAGGCTTACTCTTTGTATCAGTTCAGTTCAGTTCAATTGCTCAGTCATGTCCGACTCTTTGCAGCCCCATGAATCACAGCACGCCAGGCCTCCCTGTCCATCACCAACTCCCGGAGTTCACTCAAACTCATGTCCATTGAGTTGGTGATGCCACCCAGCCATCTCATCCTGTTTTGTCCCCTTCTTTTCCTGCCCCTAATCCCTCCCAGCATCAGAGTCTTTTCCAGTGAGTCAACTCTTCACATGAGGTGGCCAAAGTACTGGAGTTTCAGCTTCAGCATCAGTCCTTCCAATGAACACCCAGGACTGATCTCCTTTAGGATGGACTGGTTGGATCTCTTTGCAGTCCAAGGGGCTCTCAAGAGTCTTCTCCAACACCACAGTTCAAAAGCATCAATTCTTCGGCGTTCAGCTTTCTTCACAGTCCAACTCTCACATCCATACGTGACTACTGGAAAAACCATAGCCTTGACTAGACGGACCTTTTTTGGCAAAGTAATATCTCTGCTTTTCAATATGCTCTCTAGGTTGGTCACAACTTTCCTTCTGAGGAGTAAGCGTCTTTTAATTTCATGGCTGCAATCACCATCTGCAGTGATAATCAATAGGTCTAATTGTTAGGACGATCTGTCTACATTCTTAAAAACTATTATCTTTTTTTTTTTTGGTAACAAAAAAAACAATGTTGCAATCTCACTGGGCATCACCCTGCTGGGTCTTAGGGCTTCCCTGGTAGCTCAGATGGTAAAGAATCTGTCTGAAATGCACGAAATGCAGGTTTGATCCGAGTCGGGAAGATCCCCTGCAGAAGGGAATGGCTACTTACTTTAGTATTCTTACCTGGAGAATCCTATGGACAGAGGAGCTTAGCAGGCTACAGTCCATAGGATCGGTGGACGCGACAGAAGCAACTGAGCGCATGTGCACTCTGTATATGTGGGGGCTTCCCAGATAGTACAGTTGCTAAAGAATCTGCTACCAATGTAGGAGGCCCAAGAGATGCAAGTTTGATCCCTCAGTTGGGAAGATCCCCTGGAGGAGGAAATGGCAACCCCCTCCAGTATTCTTGCCTCAAAAATTCCTTGAACGGAGGAGACTGTCAGTCTGTAGTCCATGGGATAGAAAAGAGTTGGACACGACTGAATCTCTAAACTATCACATTTTAAAATGTTCTAATTATTTGAAGGAGTAATTCTACTTCTAGGAAATCAGCAGTGACTCATACACAAAAACAGATATCAGAGATGATTTCCTGTGATAGTGAAAATTTGAAGCAGTTTAAATGCATATTCACAGGGGATTGTTTATCCCATATCACCAACTCAATGGACATTAGTTTGAGCAAACTCCAGGAGACAGTGAAGGACAGGGAAACTTGGCATGCTGCAGTCCATGGGGTTGCAAAGAGTTGGACACGATTTAGCAACTGAATAACAATCCCTACTTCGGAGTGATAATGTGGAAACATTTCCAAGGCATATTAAGGAAAAAAGTAAGTTGCAGATAATAAGGGATGAATGAACTCTTATATTTACAGATTTCCCCCATTTCCCCAAAGTAGAGAGTTCCTATGAAGCCTTCCGTAAGCTAAAATGATATAAACTGAAGAGGCAATTACCTTAAAACATATCTTGCTAACGGATGTACAAAATAAATCAAGGGAATGCATAGATTGCTCATGGACATAGTTCAAAGTTATGCTGGCTTGATACTGAGATGCTGAGTGTGGTTCCCAGGGAAGGAGGTTGATGGTGTAGCTCTCACTACTCTGAGCGAGCTGCCTCTATAACAGCTGGCTGCAGAACGAATGCTGTATGCTATTTTGGTTTTTCACTTTTAGTTTTTTTTGTATAAAAGTGAAAATCCCCTTCAGATTTTATAGGTCTTTCCTAAAAGAAAAGTGGTGTAAAGCAAACCTTCAAAAAGTGGGGGAAATCAGCATGTATTAAAAAAAAAAAAAACAGCAAAGCTTCATACATATACATGAATTAAAGATATGAAAATTTATATAAAAATGTTACACACAAAATTGCATTAGGGAAATGCAAACCGAAACCACAATGAGATACTACTTCACTCCCATGACAATGGCTATTACTGAAAAAAATGGAAGATAAGAAGTGTCGGTGAAGACGTGGAGAAAGAGAAACCTTGGTTCACTGCTGGTGGAGATGTAAAATGGTGCAATTATTTGGGAAAACAGTTTGGCAGTTCCTCAAAAAGTAAAACAGAATTACTATATAATCCAGCAATTCCACTCCTAGGTATGTAGCCATGCAAAATGGAAACATATACCAAAACGTGGACAGGCATGTTCATGGCAGCAGTATTAACAACAGTCCCAAAGTGGAAGCAACCCAACTGTTCATCAGCTGATGAATCTGTGAATGAACTGTGATATCTACTCAGTGGCATATTATCTGGCAATACATAGAATTGAGGTACTCATTCATGTTATACTATGAATGAACTTTGAAAACATTATGCTAAGTTGAAGAAGGCAGTTGCCAAGGACCACATATTGTTCGCTTATATGAAATAGCCAGAAAGAGCAAATCTATGGGGACAGAAATTAGATCAGAGTTACTTAGGGCTATGGTTGGAGGGAAGGGTGGGCTGGGGAATGACTGCTAATGGTCATATAAAAATGTGATTCTAAAATTAGATTGTAGTGATGGTTGCATGACTCTCTGAATATAATAAAACCACTGAACTGAACACATTATATGGTGTATTGTATGGCACGTGAATTATATCTCAGTAAACTCTTCTGTAAAAATGCTAACAGTGTTTAGAGCAGGGGGAGGGTGCTGAGTGAGGAGCAGGGAGTGAAGCGCTTGCCCTGTCCTGGTGATTTATTTCCAGGAACAAAGCATGGCCATCAATAGGCACTCATGGAGGCTTTTAAGCATACGGCTACTGGACTCCCAGCCCTCTGACAGACAGGCAATGTCAATTCTATCCCTTCTCCACCTCTGGGGCCAATGGCTGGTCCTCCAGGGGCCATTCAAGTCCCAGGCGTGGCAGTACATACAGAGGGTAATGCTGCCTCTTATGCTGGCCTCTGTGGCCAGGAGGGGACCGGGGCCCCTCATGGACTCTCCAGTGACTCAAGAGAATGAGTTCTGTTTAGCCTTCTCATTTCTGGGGTTTCCCATCTCAGAGAGGGCTGTGAAAAGGGTTCTGAGCTCAGCAGGGATTTAGTTGATGAAGACTAAAAACTCAAGATGCTGTGTTTGACTGGGATGATGTAAACAGAGAAGCCAAGGGGGCCCTCCCCACCCTACGGCAGACAGAGGCCAGCTTGGCCGGGGCAGGACCAGGGGCCAGCAGAGGTCAGCGCAGCTGGGTACCTCTGTTAGCCGAAGCCCTTTCAAATCCCGCTTCCCTACACCCCCAGGAACNGGGATTTAGTTGATGAAGACTAAAAACTCAAGATGCTGTGTTTGACTGGGATGATGTAAACAGAGAAGCCAGGGGGGCCCTCCCCACCCTACGGCAGACAGAGGCCAGCTTGGCCGGGGCAGGACCAGGGGCCAACAGAGGTCAGCGCAGCTGGGTACCTCTGTTAGCCGAAGCCCTTTCAAATCCCGCTTCTCTACACCCCCAGGAACCCAGGCCCATCTGTCTCATTTGCCTGGCTCAGAACTCCAGACCTCACAGCACGGCACCCCGGTATACCCATGCTCACATGCCCTGGAAACCATGAAAGCACAAAGGCACCCAGATCCACACCCAGAGGTGTGAGCAGGACCTCCACAGGTCAAAAGCACATAGGCATCAGACACACAGACACGCAGGCACACAAATAGAACAATGAACATGCTGGAACGTTGCAGAGAGTAAGATGGTTAGCCATAAGCAGGAAAGGCCTTCAGGTTGTTCAGCCGGCTGCCAAAGGCCCGTCCAGAACAGTGGAGGCACCCCTTTAACTCTGGGTCAGGGGCTCCCCTCTGCGTCATCTCCTTGGCCCTTCCTCTTCCCCCTACAGTCCCTGGGCCTCTCTCTAATGCATGATCCGTCCTACTGCACTGGGCCTGTGGGTTTCCTTGTTTGCTTTCTTCTCAGGGTGCATGATCCTCAAAGGTAGGAACTGTGCTGGTGTATCTCTGAGTCCTCAGCACTTGGCAAGTGTGTGGTGTGCAGTAAAGGGTTAATGCGTGGTGCTTTTAATGAAGGAATACATGAATGGAGTAATCCGAGTGTATATTTGTTAGGGAAAGCATTCAACCTTCCTAACTATCAAAGAAATGCAAATTAGAATGTGATTCAATTTTATACCTATTAATTTAGCGTGCATTAAGAAATATAATTATCACACCCAGGACTGACCCAGTTGAGGTATAATCATGACACACAATGCTGGTGGCAGAGTATGAACTGGATGTTTCTCTTTGGGAAGCAATTTCATAATCTGTATCAAGACAGATTATGTAGCTTAGACAGTAAAGAATCTGCCTGCAATGCAGGAGCCCCAGGTGTGATCCCTGGGTTGGGAAGATCCCCTGGAGAAAGGAATGGCAACCCACTGTAGTATTCTTGCCTGGAGAAGCCCATGGACAGAGGAGCCTGGTGGGCAACTGTCTGTGGGGTAGGAGAGTCGGACATGACTGAGCAACGAACATTACTACTCAAGAGTCCTTAAAAAGTTTACATGCTTGGGGCAGTGACGCTACTCCTGGGAATTTATCCAAAAGAAATTATCAGAAAGAAAAAGGATATTTATGAACACGAAGCCCTGATTTCAGAATCCCAAACTGGGACATATGTTTTGACACATTCTATTTGAGGACAGATGGGAAGAATATTCCAGAAAACTGAGGACAAAGCTGACCATGATTTAATTGGGAACAGCAATGGTGGGAATATATACTCCCTGATTGGCAGGGACCTTGTATGCGTCTCTCACTGTTGTGTCTCCAATTCCTAACTAGGAGCCCCGTACACAGCAAGGTAATACTGCCAAATAGAATAATAAATAATGGTTGAGTAATCTATGCCATACTATGTTTAACCACTATAGATGTTATTGAATATTTATTTAACCACATATATATTAAATATATATGCATATACATTTCACTATTACACACATGCATTCTGGATAGAATGCTCTGTAGCCGTTAAAAGTGATTAATAGGCAGATGCGTTGCTGACACAGGGAGCTCAATCCAGTGCTCTGTGACAACCTAGAGGGGTGGGATGGGTGGGAGATGGGAAGGAGGTTCAGGAGGGAGGGGACATATG
>SJYV01012149.1:1011731-1024153 GCA_006410875.1 Neotragus pygmaeus | reverse complement strand
GGGATGGAGTGGGAGATGGGAAGGAGGTTCAGGAGGGAGGGGACATATGTACACCCGTGGCTGATTCACGTTGCTGTATGGCAGAAACCAGCACAATATTGTAAAGAAATACCTTCCAATAAAATTTTTTTTTACAAAGTGATTAATATGCAGATGTGTTTAAGATGTAATATTATAAAGATAGAATTCCCTATTCTGCATGAGAAGGACGTATATGCTAGAGAGGGAGGTTCACTTGAAGACAGGGTTGCATGTGGCTAAGAACAGGAGTTGGCAAACACGAGTTGGAGAATCCCCATGGACAGAGGAGCCTGGCAGGCTATAGTACATGGGGTCACAGAGAGTTGGACACAACTGAGCGACTAAGCACATGCTTGCATATAGGAGTAGTTCCCTGACTATGGAAGGATCCCGGGCCCCCTGCATTGGGACCGTAGAGTCTTAGCCTCTGGACCACCAGAGAAGTCCCAAAATATCACAATTTTAAATAGAAACAGTTGGTTGTTTTGTGATGCTACATTACTTTGCAACCAGAAGAGGTGATTCTGATCAGTCCACCTGGCTGACACTCCCTCACCCTAGGCTTATGAAGATTGGTATGTGTGTGTGTGTGTGAAAGTTGCTCTTTGCAACCCCATGGACTGTAGCCTGCCAGGCTCCTCTGTCCTTGGAATTCTCTAGGCAAAAATACTGGAGTGGGTAGCCAGTCCCTTCTCCAGGGGATCTTCCTAACCCAGGGATCTTACTTGGGTCCCCTGCACTACAGGCAGATTCTTTACCATCTGAGCTACCAGGGATGCTCATGAAGATTGGTAATGGCACGCAAATGTATTGGGTCACACACAGCTTTATCTACAGTTGTGTTACTTGATTGCAGAGCTCTTACTAGCTTTCCCCACTTAGTTTGAAGTCTGGGAGGATAGTTTGATAAATGTAGTAGGGGTGCACTTTTTTCTTTGCTTCAGACTTCAGTTTGACTGGACTTGGACCGAAGTTGGAGTCCTGAGGTCCTGAGGGTCTGGAGGTATCAAGAGCTCAGTGGGTGAGTGCATAGGGGGGGGAGGGGGTGGGAGGGAGAGATGTGGTGTTGGATAGAGATGTATTCCCACAGGGGTTTCTCCAAGCTTCTCTGTAGAAATAAACACACCATGTTTTCCCAGACACACACATATATATTTTGTTGTCATGAGTAAGGTAGTGTTTTGTTTTTAAAAGGTCAGTGCATCTGCTTTTATTTTTCGTAGGTATGTATTTTCTCAGAAGATGGATGCTAAATGATTGACTACAGTTCTATGAGAGTCTTTGAGTTTACTTTGTTGGTAAAGGGTCTTGTAGTGAAAATGTTGAGTGCTGGGAATTGAACACTGAGGGTGGGTGTGTACTGGGGAGGAGGGGCATCACACCCTGTAGGCAGGGCTCAGAGTCTGGGACTGGACCCTGGGGACTCAGACACTTCTGGAGTACCTGTAGCCAGGAGTCCCAAGTGTGCTGGTGGGAGGATGGGAAAGACAGTCATGTTAGACCAGATTTGCTTTTTTCTGCCTCTGTCTGCATCTCTTGGGATGCAGACATCCCAAGATGGCTCATAAGGTACCTGGAAGTTGGAAGGGTTTAGGTCCTGATAAGGGCATCTCCGGTGGCTCAGTGGTTAAGAATCTGTCTGCAATGCAGGTGCCACAGGAGACTTGAGTTTGATCACTTGGTCAGGAAGATCCTTTGGGGAAGAAAATGGTAACCCACTCCAGTATTCTTGCTTGGAGAATTCCATGGACAGAGGAGCCTGTCAGGCTACAGTCCCTGGTGTTGCAGAGAGTCAGACATGAATGAATGACTGATTCACACACATTAGAAAGAAAGCAGGAATCTTCTTTCTCACTAAACTCACTCCATGGCCCCAGGCCTCTCAGAACCCTGAGGGAGACAGTTCTGGGCAGGGTGACTACAGATCGCGGGAGGCATGAGCAGCCCACTGGGACACAAATTCTGAGTTAGCTCCTCTAGAGGAAATTAAGAATCAATGAACAGGTGTCGTTTCCTATGGAAATGTCATCTCCATTTCAAAGAAGATGAAACTGAGGGTCAGGGAATTTATGTGTCATGCCCAAAGTCTCAGCCAGGAAGTGGCAGTCCTGGAATTTTAACCCATGTGATTCCTCACCTTCAGGAAGGCGCATGCTGGTACCCGGGCAGGGAGGGGGCGCATCAAGTCCCCAAGGTGGTGAACATCCATCTGTTTGAGAATAACCCAGATCTCTCAGGGGATTGCTTGCAACCACAGGTGGTGTCTTACAGGTGATTTTCACGCTTCATAAAAAGAGAATTTGTAGGATTTATAAAATTTTATGTGATTTATGAGACCTGTTAAATATATGAGGGAGCCGGCAGGGCTCACGGATCCCTCTGCTCTCTCTAGTTTGGATAGTTGGCAGCTGGCCCTTTATCAAAGGCTGTTCTGCACCCAGCTCTGAGCCCTGGGCCTCTGGAGGTCCTGATCTGGTGCTGATGACCCAGCTGCTGCTCCCAGGCTCCCAGCTCAGAGGTGGCCCCACTGGTCCCTAAACTAGAAACACGGGTACTTCCTAAGCCTCCCTTCTCCCTCATCCCCCGTATTTGATCACCACACCCTATTCTTTGTCCCCCAAACATCTCTGGGATCTTCCCCTTTTCTGTCCACCATTGCTAATAGTCACATCATTTCTTGCCTGGACCATCACTTGTGCCTCTTGCCAACATGAGACTCTTGCTCCCAGGTCACCTACAGCATCGAGTTCAAGCTCCCAGGGCTGGCACCCAAGGATTTGCAGCAATGGTCCTGCTGCTCTCAGCAGTCCTCTCCAGCTGTCCTCCCCAGCTGCCTGTTCTGCACCAGTCACCCATCAGATGGGCTTGCCTAACAATCCCACGTTGTGTTCATAACTCTTGACTTATCCCGATGTTGTTGTCTCCCTCTAGAAACGACATCCTGATTTCTGGAGAACTCCTCTCCATCCTTCAAAACCAGTCCTTGTGACACTGCTTCTCTGAAGTACTGCTTGACTTGCCTTGGGCCTAAGCATTCCGTCTTCTTTGTCCTGTACCTTAGCACATAGCGTACTTCACCCTGATCATTCACTTGCAAGTTTGTCTTCTCCATAGTCCATGAGGTCTTTGAGAACAGTGGCCAAGTTTCTCCTTCTCTTTCCCTGCTCTTTCCTTTCCTTCTCTCTCCTTTTTCCTTTTCTCCCCATCTTCCCTTTTCTCTCTACCCCGTCCCCTCCCTCCCCTTCATCTTCACCTTCCGTCCATCTCCTCTTTCCTGAATGCTCACAGATGTGCTACATTCTGTGCCAGGTTTGTAGAAAAGCTCCAAACCAGGTCCTTGTTCTGGGGGAGCCGGCTTCTCTTTGCAGCTTGTTACATCATGCAGTCCCCCTCAGAGGCGACGTCCCAGGCAAGCCTTCACTCCAGCGGAGCTCAGTTTCCTGGGTCTGCAGAACGTAACCTGGTAGTCAAGTAAAGCAGGACAATCATGGGGAGGAAGAGGACTGGCATCTGGAGGGAACAGGACTGGCATCGAGAGCTATGTTCAGGGTGGAGTGGGGCTACTGATCGGGTGGGTGGCGAGGTTTCCTGAAGAGGGAACATTTGAACTGACCCTTGAATGATGAGAGGCAGCAGGGCAGGAGAGAGAGACTCCAGGTTGAGGGAATAGCTGGGGTAGGACTATGCCTGGGGCACTGAAGGAATAGTGGCTGGAGAGAAGTGAGCAGGAGAGGGAGGTGAGGTTTTGGGTGGTGAGAGGGCAGGTAGCAGGGGCCCAGTGAATAGATGTTGGATGAAACTGAAATGTAAGGTAAGCTCTGGGCTCACCGGGGAGACTGCCGGCTGGTTGCCCCACCTCACCAGGCTCTGGTCTCTAATCTGTACCCTGAGGGGACCCTCATGCAGCTCAAGGATGGTCCTGGAGTCACTCACTCCATGCCAGGCACCATGGCAGCATAGGTGATACAGGAATGAACCAGACCACATCCTCATTCTCCTGGCTCTTCCAGCCCAGGGGTTGGGGGAGAAGGGTGATAGCTCAAGGTCCTGGCATGGCCCACGGTGACCCAGGGAAACACTGTCCTTAGGACTCAACTTCTCCCTGCCGAGGCTCTTTTCAGCCATGCATTCCCTTCTTGTTATTTTCTTCTCTGACTTTTGATCCCTGCTTACTCATTGGCAGGATCCACCACCAGCAGGCAGATTCCTAGAAGCCCAGCACTCACCTCTTCTGTTTGCCTCTGTCTTATCTCCAGTGCCAAGCACGTAGCAGTGCTCTGAGTGAACGATGGTGGTTTGCTCTGCTTTCTTCCTTTCTGGTGATTAATATGCGTGGATTTCTCTTCAAAGAGCAGATCGTGTCAAACTCACAGAGCGCTGGACTCTGGCGTGGCTCAGAACTCATTATCTTCCAGCCGCAAGTGGAGAGATTTCTTGGACAGAAATTTAAACAAACGCTCGAGCTCCCGCTTTGACCTAGCTAACCTTCCGGTGAGTTCAGAGTCGTAAGCCATTATTGTCTCCGCAGGCAGGGAGCTCCTCGGATGCCTCTTGGCACCTGGCACATCCGCTTGAATTAGGAGCTCTGTCCCCAGATCTGATGCTGGGCCAAGACTGAAGGAATTGACTTCCCTCTGCTAGGCAGCTCTTGGTGTCTGTAAGGGTGTTCTCTGACCACAAGCATGCATTCTGAATCACAGTTTCTTCACTTTCAGAGCCCCCAGAGAACCAATGAATGAAAAGCACTGGCCCAGGGTCACCCTGAGAGTCAGTTGGCAGAGCCTGGCCCACAACCCGGTCCCTAGACCCATGGCGCAGGGCTGCCCCATCACTCTGGCCTGGCCCTGGGCATCCGAGACTATTTCCCACCCCTCCCATTGTTAGTGACTCAGTGCCCCTCCCTGCCACTTGATAGCTGTGGAACCTCGTGAAATTAACTCATGAAAAATCTTCTTCCTCCCTTACTTTTGATAAGTTGAAGCAGATACCCCAAATAAATTTTACCATCTCAGCCATTTTTAAGTGTAAAGTTCAGGAGCATTAAATACATTCATATTGTTGTGCAACCATTACCATCATCCATCTCCCCGGCTTTTTTCATCCTGCAAAATGGAAACTCTGGAAATTTTACTCATTGCTCCCTTCAGTGTTAAATGTGAATAATGGTGATGATGGTGGCGATGGTGATAGAGGTGGTGGTGAGGATGATGGTGATAGCTGGCACACGTACTAGCGAGGGTGAGCAGGACAACCAGTGTGGGGTTCAAATCCAGAAGCTGTTTGGAAGTGGCTTTAAAGGCTTACTCTGTGTAACAACAAAACGGAACAAAAGCGGCAACGGTGGGGAGCGGGCATGATGTTTTCAAGGTTCACTCACATTGTAGCATTTATCAGTTCCCCATTCCTTTTCTTATATTATGGTCATGTATGCATTCCTGGGTGTTCACTGGAAGGACTGATGCTGAAGCTGAAACTCCAGTACTTTGGCCACCTGATGGGAAGAATTGACTCATTGGAAAAGACCCTGGTGCTGAGATGGACTCGGGGCAGGAGGAGAATGGGATGACAGAGGATTAGACGGCTGGATGGCATCACTGACTCGATGGACGTGAGTGTGGGTGAACTCCGGGAGTTGGTGATGGACAGGGAGGCCTGGCATGCTGCGATTCATCAGGTCACAAAGAGTCAGACACGACTGAGCAACTGAACTGAACTGAACTGACTGATGCATATCAAAACTCACCTCAACCATTTTTAAGGTGTTAACTGCACGCACATTGTTTGCAACCTTACCACCATGACACCCCCACCAGCTTCTCTAGAAATTTTTCATCTTCTCCAACTGAAATTCTGTCCTCATTAACCAGTAACTCCCCTACTTGCCTTTCTACTTCCAGTCTCTCTGAAACTCCATCCCTTTTTATGGCTGAGTAATATTCCAGTGTATGGAAATACTACATTTTATTTATCTATTCATCCACTGATGGGACATATGGTTTCTTTCCACTGTGAACATTGCTGCTATGAATATGGGTGTGCAAACGTTCATTTGATGCCACAACATGGATGAACCTCAATAGCATTACGTTCCATAAAAGAAGCCAGACACAAAAGGTTACATGTTGTATGAACTGATTTATACTCTATATCAAGAACAGGTAAATCTACAAAGACAGAAAGTAAATTGGAGATTTACCCCTGGAGGAAGAGAGAGTGGAAAATGACTGCGTATGAGAACGGGTGGGTCTCTTTTGGGGGGGGAAATGACAGAAATATTTTGGAACTATTTATGGGTGGCAGTTGCACAACACTGTGAAAGTACTAAATGCCACAGAATTGTATACTTTAAAATGACTGCTTTCATGTTATATAAGTTATACGTTAAAAAGAGAGGTGAGCAGTCAGCGCTTCAATTCACTGTGATGTTAAAGCCCTCAGCAAAGACCTGAGGAGGATATTCTTTCAAATTTTACAGTGAGAGATCACCTCACCCCAGTCAGAATGGCTGTCATTAAAAAGTCTACAAATACTAAATGCTGGAGAAGGTATGGAGAAAAGGGAACCCTCCTACACTGTTGGTGGGAAAGTAAGTTGGTGCAGCCACTAAGGAGCACAGTACAGAGATTCCTTAAGACGCTAAAAACAGAGCTACCATGTGATCCTGCAATCCCGCTCCTGGGTAAATATCTGGAGAAAATTCTAATTTGAAAATATATACGCACCCCAGGGTTCACAGCAGCACTATTTACAGCAGCCCAGACATGGAAGCAACCTGTGTCCATCAATAGATGAATGGATGAAGAAGATGTGGTGTGTGTGTGTCATGGAATATTACTCTGCCATAAAAAAGAACGAATAATGCCGTTTGATGATCATACTAAGTGAAATAAGTCAGACAGAGAAAGACAATATCATATGGCATCACATGTGGAATCTAAAAAAATGATACAAATGAACTTATGTACAAAACAGAAATAGGCTCATAGACATAGAACACAAACTTATGGCTACCAAAGGGGGTAGTGGGGGTGGGGAAATAAATTAGGAATTTGGGATAAACACGTACACACCACTATATATAAAATAAACAACAAGGATCCACTGTATAGCACAGAGAACTTATAGTCAGTATCTTATAATAAACTGTAATAGAAAAAAATCTGGAAAAGAATGTATATATATCTGATACTTCCATTTAAAATGGTTAAAATGAATAAATACATAAATATTAAATGAGTCGATGAAGAAAATATTCCTTTATCCTTGTCCTTGAGTGCTTGGAAGGATTTGCGCCGTGCCTGCCTTTATCTGGGGCCTGATGGGAACCAAGTGCAGCCAGTGGTACTGGCTCCCTTGCTGCTGAGTGGGAGAGAGTGGGAGGGCTGGAGGAACCAGAAGGGAGGGCATGTTCCCCAGCCTGGGCTGGGGCGACGTGCAGGTGGAGAGGCATGGGCTCTTGAGAGCTCATCTCATGGCTCTGAGCCGCCTCTTCCATCATCCAACTAGCTGACAGAAGGGGGTGATGGTGAGGATGTAGAAAAGACCTTCCTCTCCTGAGACATGCAAATTGGAAAGACAGCCTTGAATTTCAACCTGGGGCTAGGTTAGCGGCTCAGTCAAAAGCTGGGGCCAATTTTGTAAGGAAGATTCACTGTGGCTTAGACCTTGAAAATGTAGAATTGCCTTGGGCAAAGAAGATAAAAGCCAGAGGACAAAGACAGTCTTGTTTTTTCTTCCATGTGTCTCAGAGGATGGAGAGGGCCGGGATAAGAAAGCAGTGACCTGCTGAGAAGTCAGTGCCATGGCAGGCGACAGGAGGCTGGTCCTGCCAGGAGTTCAGTACTTTGTTGCTTCTTAATCGCTAAGTCATGTCCAACTCTTTTGCAACTCCATGGACTATAGCCTGCCAGGCTCCTCTGTCCGTGGAATTTCCCATGGAGAAGGTTGCTATTTCCTTCTCAAGGGGATCTTTCAAACCCAGAGATCGAACCCATGTCTCCTGCACTGACAGGCGGGTTCTTTACCCCTGAGCCACTAGGGAAGCCTGTTCAGTACTTTATTTGCTGTCAAACACTTCAGGTGCATTAATGACTTCTAGATGTTAAGTACCTGCTAATTAACAACCAGCCAGCAAACCTTCTCAGCTGGGGGATTGGCACCTGTGCCTGGATGCTCTCAGTCCCAGGGGAGAGGGAACCTTTGAGAAATCTACAGGCTGATGTGGGAACCCGGTGGAGAAACAGTGCCCTGGTGAGGAAAGGAAGGTGTTCTGTCTCATCCGGGGGCAGATGGGAGTGCAATGGCAAGAAACTTCTCACTCTCAGAGGGGTGACAGTTCAAATCCTGGCTCTGCCATGTACTAGCTGTGATCCTGGGCAAATGCCTTCTCTCTGAAACTTTCTCATCTCTGATACGGGCCTGGTGTCTCACAAGGCTGTTATAGAGCTTAGCTCAGTGCTGCCTGGCTTGTTGAAATCCTCCAGACTGAGCAGCTTGTTTGAGGCAGCCGCAGTGGAGTGGTGAAGCTGGTGCTGCTGAGTGCAGGTCTAGACCTGCATCTGTTTCTCCTGGGGTTCTCCTTTGAGTTTGCTGATGGCTACACTAAAGCCAGTTTTGCCTGATATCTTAGCCAGTCGTGGCTGTGTATTTTGATCCCATCAGTTTGAAGAATGCTGGCCTGGGATAAACTTTCTCTGATAGACCTAATATCCAGGGCACTGGAAAACCTGCTCCTTGGCTCCGTGGAGATGGGGAAAGTGTAGCACAGGGAAGGAGCTACCTGAGTCTGGTGGGGCTTTTTGAACAAGGTGAGCCCTGAGACTTGGTCTGAATTCCCCAGGTCTATCCACATACCTGGGCTTCCCTGGTGGCTCAGATGGTAAAGAATCTGCCTGCAATGCAGGAGACTTGGGTTTGATCCCTGGGTTGGGAGGATCCGCTAGAGAAGAAAATGGCAACCCACTCTAGTATTCTTGCCTGGGAAATCCCATGGAGAGAGGAGCCTGGCGGGCTACAGTCCATCAGGTCACAAAGAGTTGGACACAACTGAGCAACTAAACACTTCACCCACATACATGGGACAGAACTAGGTCTTGGAAAAGGGATCCATCCATGAAGGCTTGGAGGGAGGCGGGGAATGAATTCGACAATATGGGTCGAGGTAGTCCTGGAAATCATCACTGATGAATCTGATTTGCCAGGAGCAGCAGCAGCAGCAGCAGCAGCAACCAACTTTCAACTTCTGTTTGTCAAAGACTCTGAAATTTTGCATTGTTGGAAAGCTTACAGTTTAGTGTGTCACCATTTCATGTGTGCTCACAGGAGTCCTCCTGGATTGTAGACCAAAAACGTTATAACTCACAGCCCAGCCAGGAGCCTGAGCCTCATGTTTGCAATGATTTAACCTCCAAGTTTCATGGAGTGATGCAGAGCAACCCAGGTGCATATTGCACGTGGGGCGGGTTTGTGTCACTGCTGAAGAGCCTGAGTTTAGGCAGCTCCGGGGTTTTATAACCTGCTCAATGTTTGCCTGGAGGGGAACATTCTTATTATTGTCTTGGACAGCAATCCAATCTGCCCTCTGCCCTGGAGACAGACATAATAACTTCAAGGCTGTTTATACAGACATGCTTGCAAAGACAGCCCAAGACAAAAGCTGTCAAGCCCCTATTTGGAAGTCCTGCAGAAACCTGAGAGAATGACAGAGAACACCTCCAAAATCCACCGGTGCCAGACACAGTTCTTAGTGCTTTATACACACTCATTCATTTAATCCTTAGTGGATTCTATTATTATCCCCATTTTATAGGTGATAACATGGAGGGTCAGGGAAATGGACTCACACAGGACAGATCTGGGAGCCCTAAGGTCTGGGCTTCATATTGTATGGTATTCTTAGGGGAACAGCTAGCCACTTAGTGGTAGCCTGATGACCTACTTGCTGTTCCCATTGTGTAATCTCCCCAGAATGGACACTTATCTTCAGTTTGAGTTTGTCACTCCCCACCTGTCATGTCTTGGCCAGCATGGACTTGCTGAATGGTCTCCATAGCACATGACATCTAACACAGCATCGACTTCTATTCTGAAAGTCCTGTTACAGGAAAAGATCTTCCCAGGTGGGACCAGTGGTAAAGAATCCACCTGCCGGTGCAGGAGACACTAGAGACACAACTTTGATTCTAGGGTTGGGAAGAACCCTTGGAGTAGGAAATGACAGCCCACTCCAGTATTCTTGCCTGGAAAATTATGTGGACAGAGGAATCTGGCAGGCCACAGTCCATGGGGTCACAAAGAGTCAAACACGACGGAGTGTGCATGCCATTACAGGAGAGGAAAATAGGCAATGTACTGATGCACGTGAGTCTTCCTGGTTTTTTGTTGTATCCCAATTTCAACAAGCAGCTGGCTTTTAAAACTGCCTTTCCAGTGATCTATGGAAAAATCAGCTAGAGTAAGTCTCAGCTGGAAAGAAGAGCTTATAAGCTTGGCATCTTGCCAGATGTGGAATATATTCTGAACCAATGTGCAGTATGCAGTGTAGAAAGCGTGCTCCCACTAAAGACTCTCTTTCATAAGTGTGTGTGTGTAGTGAGTCTCATATGACATGCCCAGTGTCCTTCTTTATGTCAACATATCATGATTTGGGGGGGAGGGTGGAGTTGCCCCTCCCCACTCGACATGGTCCCAGAAGAGGCAGATGGCACCCAGGATAATAACCACTTCCTCCAGGCTCCATGCTCCAAAGTACTGCTGCCTAAAGGCCCCGAGGGGTTGAGAGGTGTGATTGTGGCCAGAGGTCCAGGCAGCCCACTGAGGGCAAGGAGAAAGGCCACTTTTGAGGCCATGATGCAGCTGGAACCCAGCATCCCATTCTGACGTGGCCAGCTTGGGCTGAGTGTGATTAAGTTGGATAAGACATTCTGCATTAATGCTTTATACAGTTTCTGCTGCTGCTGCTAAGTAAATAAAGACAATAAACCCCTTCTGCATCAGAATAATAGGGGAGGGTCAGCTGCATTCCCTAATCATTTTAAATATCAGAAAATTCCTCAAGAAATGCAGTTTCAGTAGCTATGGAAAACAGTATGATAGTTTCTCACATCGTTAAAAATAGAATTACCAAATGATTTAGCAATGCCCCTTCTGCATACATTCCACGCCAAAATCGGAAACAGAGTCTTAAAGAGATATTCATATATCCATGTTCACAGCAGCATTACTCACAGTAGCTAAAAAGGTGGAAGCAACCCAAGGGTTCAGCGATAGATGAATGGATAAACAAAACTTGTTATATGCGTACAATGGAACACTACTCAGAGAAAAGGAAGAAGATTCTGATACGTTCCAATGTGGATGAACCCTGATGTCATATTCTGCTAAGTGAAATAAGCCAGTAACAAAATGACCAATTCTGTATATATGGTACCACTTAGATGTAAGATACCTAGAGTAGTCAAATCCATAGAGACCAAAACATAGAATGATGCTTGCCAAGAACTGAGGATGGGGAGAGTTAGTGTTCAATGGGCACAGAGCTTCAGTTTTGCAAAATGAAGAGTTCTGAAGATGGTTAGTGGTGATGGTTGCACAAAAACGTGAATGAACCTAATGTCACGGAATTATACTGTTAGAAATGATTAAGGTGGTAAAGTTTATGTTATGTGTATTTTACCACCATTTGAAATAAACAAATAAGAAATGTCATTTTGTAATTTTCTAGTGAAAGTGTTAGTCACTCAGTCATGTCCAACTCTTTGTGACTCCACGGAGTGTAGCCCACCAGGCTCCTCTGTCCACGGAATTCTCCAGGCAAGAATACTGGAGTGGGTAGCAATTCTCTTCTCCAGGGGATCTTCCCGACCCAGGGATGGAACCCGGTTCTCCTGCATTGCTGGAAATTCTTTACCGTCTGAGCCACCTGGGAACCTCCAGGATTATGGAGAGACCATTTTTAAAGAGTAGAAGGACATATGTTAAGACCTAGGTTTCTAGAAAATTTTAATTAGCACAGGTTTTAAAATGGATGGCGCTGTCAGTTTTAAACACTTTAGGAAATCTGAGAGTTGGGGGGTGAGTTTGGGAATCGGGGGGTGAGTTTGGGCCTCGCATAGGGAGGCTGACCTTTGTAGCAACCGCTGGACCATCTTCTGCTGGCTTCCTGTCCTACACTCACCTGTACTGAACTGAGACCTGTTAAAGTATTTGAACAAGAGGCCGTTCGATTGGGGTGACTGATGGCTTGGTTGCGGCTGGGCCAATCACAGCCTCAGCCAAGGTCAGTGCACTTCATTCTGAGACACTGACTCTTGACAGCAAACAGTCACACACAGCCTACTTCGCTTCCCCAATAAAGCCACCGCGGAACCTCTCACCCACCAAACACTGGCTTCACTTCTGCT